>NEEE01003136.1:0-22511 GCA_002278615.1 Pogonus chalceus
CAATTCCTTCACGATAAAATGCTCGGTCAATTAACGCAATGCGAATTCGCTGTAAAAAAATCATTATTATCTTCAAAAATGATATCCCAAGAGCTTGAAAGCTACGAAAATACATGCCAAACAATAAAATCAAACATCGAAACAGTTAAATCTCATTTAAATATCGCTTTGGAAGATTTAAAAAAAGCAAAAACTGTTCGTAAAAATAAAATGGAATATGATATCCTAGCGAAAGTTATTAAAGAACAGCCAGATAGAAAAGAAACTGATAATAGATTAAAGGAATTACAAAATGAATTAGCTGCTTTGGAGGAAAGAAGTAAACAATTGGAAAAGAAGTTGGATATGAGACGAAAACAATTTTATGTTTTAATTTCAAGTGCTAATCAATTACGCGATTTATTAGAGACAAGTGAAAATGATGATTTAATGGACACTTCTTTGGACATCGACGACTTGCCTGATACAATTTTAGGATTATCAGATCAACCTATGTCTCCTTAATTAATTTTATTAATAAAATACATTTTATAATATAAAAATACATGTTTTTATTTATTCCATAATTTTAATTTAGCTACTTTTGGTACATTTCTAATTGTTACAGATATACGTTTAGACCTGTTTAATTTTTGTCCTAACTCGTATTTTCCAGTACAATTTTTTAAATTAACTATATCTTCAGATATTACATCAAATGTTTGCTCGCTAATGGAATGTAAATAAATATTATACATATCATCTTGTAATATTAATAAACTCCGCGGTTCTAATAAAAGTTTACAAATATCTTTGCCTTCCCCTGGTCCGGTTAAACTTTCACGAAATTCTAACACGGTATATGATAAACAATTGATTGTTGTGACCGTCGGGTAAAACAATGGACCATCGGTATGTGCCATTATACCTTGTCCTGGTAAATACTCATTAATAAGAACATGATTTGCGTTTTTATCATTAAAAACTTTTAAATTATCAATTTGTTTCATATAATTTTCTAACCAAGTTGGAATGGGTTCGGCTATCATTCCGTTTTTATGGGGAACCCCACCGTAGTCTTGTAATCTTCGGTTTAAAAGGCAAGTCCATTTGGGCTTTGGAACCGAATAAACATGATTTGAAATATCAGTCTCTTCATCTTCGGAAATAAAATTCGGAATGTAATAGACGCTCGGTGGAGCCTTATTTAAATAAATAATTTAATTTTTAATTTATTATTTAATTAATTAATAACCTACCGTTTCTACTTTAAATTGTTTATAATCGTAATATTGAAATAACATAGTAATTGTTTTTATTTGACTGACATGACATTCCAAACTTTAAAATATCTTAAGTTGGTAGTATTTATTATAATAATTCAAAAAAAAATGTTTGCGATACAATTTATTTGTTTAAATAAATCAAAAATACATAATTATTTAACGTTTTTTAATTATATTACAAAAGATGATAATCAAAAATTAGTACTATACAACAATTAAATTAAGTACAAAACATTTAATCTAATATTAAACTTATAAAACAGAATAATTATTTCATTTACGTGCGTCGTGATTGCGCGTTAAAAATTTTAACTTCAATTTCCATCACTTCGTTTTCAACATATACCTGGAAATATTAAAAATTATGTTAGATATTTGTAAGATTGTTGATTTTTGATTATTTACCATAAGCATACAGATGTAGGGAGATCGCGGTAAAACTCTAGTAGCGGTACATGTAAGAAGGGCAACTTCTCCAGCGGCTAATACACCAACTTGTGGTGAAACTTGTAGCCCCGCGTCTAATGCTTGTTGCGGAAGACATACCTCGTACGGCATTTGTCTTGAATGATGGCTTCGAACTAATAAAGTCCCGTGAGGTTCTAAGGGTGGTGTTAAAGTTATTTTTCGTGGTTCAACAGTACAAAATCCCCCGCTTGGACGACCAGTCGTCGCTATAGTCTCATTAACTGTACCTACATTGAAATAACAACATTAAAATAATTTTTCACAATATAATTTAAGTCAAAAATTACCATTTCCACAAACTAATGATTGAAACAAACATGTATCATCTACTGGGTTATCAAGGGCAGCAAATTCAGCATCAATATCTCTTTCAATCGTAAGAATTAAATCTCGCGTATCTATATCTCGTAAAAGATCACGTAAAGCTGAACTGCTTTCCCGACATATTCCTAAAATATCTGCGGGCATACGTTCCCCAGGGAATGTACCACTCAAACGTGGTACTAAGAAATTATTTGATAATTGTGTCATGATACTATTTCCTAAAGACCCATGTGTCCCTGAATTTATTTTATTGAATAAACTGTAAATTAAAAACATAAAGAGTTATGCAATAGTATATTTGAGCGGACGGGCTCGAGCTATGCTTAGTTTACGGACAGAGCTGTCCGCGGTCAGTTGAAATAAATAGATGTGAATTAATTATTACTTATTAGTGATTGTGGTATCAACAATATTTTCAATTTTAAGGTAAATTTTTAAACAATATTTTAAATTTTAAAAAACTTACCGCCGTATGCGGCCGCGGGTGGGTTCAGGCCCGGTTAAAATCCTAATCGACGCGATTTCAGAAACTTCGACTCCACCAGTTTTCTGAATATATTTAAAATCTTCTGGTCGTGGTGTAAATTCAACCATAACTTCAACTTCTTTATTTGGTTCGATAACAATTTCAGTTGGTGAAATTCGAACACTTGAATCCATAAATGGATATAAAACTAAAATATATTAAATTAAAATTATGTTAAACAATAAAAATATTTAAATAAATACCTTTACAAGACACGCTTAAACACGCGAATGCGGATAATGTTCCAGTATTACGTAAAATAAAAACTTGATGTAATGTTTGTCGGTAATCTAATCGTCCAAATGATAACCACATACGACCAGAAGTATCTTTAGCGACTTTTTGAACATCGACACAAGTATGCCCGCCGTAACCATACAATTGAATCTATAAACAAATACTTGTAATCATAAATAATTAATAAAAAATATAATAAATACCATTTGTCGTTTAGAATTAACAACTTCTTGATCAATCGGTAAAAACATAAGTCGGGCTCTAGCTGCACCTTTACAAGTCGGGCAAAAATTTACCGCAATTGTTCGCGATTCCAACGAATGTAAAACCAAAGTTATACTTGTAGTATTTTCAGTATCTTTAACAAACTATAAAACGAAATTAAAACAATCGAATTTATTATCAATTATCACTTACTTTAAAACATGCTGAACCTTGAATAACAGCTTGTAAACGTACTCGCTGTGAACAACGATTACGTAATAAAAACTCTTGCGAATTACTTTTACCTGGTTTAACACAACCCCAAACTAATTCAGTTTTTGTACTTTCGATTGGTAATTTACCATCCTTGAAATTGAAAATGTTTTTAAATATTTACTGTACGAGTTTTACTTTGAGTTGTAATTAATTACCTGTAAGCAAGATAAAGTACCGCCAGAATCACTAGATTGACTGCTTGTTGATCGACTTCCAGTAGAATTACTTCTTTCAATTCGAGGCGAACGACTTACAGTTGGAGACCGAATATTTGGGGAACGTGAAATATTTGAACGTACATTTGGGGAACGCATATTTGGGGATCTTTTAACTTCTAACGATTTACTATCGGGTATTCCTTCAATTGCAAGTACAAAACTAGGTCCGCGGTAATATTCCAAACAAACAGAACTAAAAATAATGTTATTACAATAAAATAAATTTAAATTATGACTTGAATTTTAATAAATACCCTTTGATTGGTCCATTAATTCGTTCTCTTATATTAAATGTTATATTTATTGTGCCAATTTGTCCGGGTTTTAAAACAATATTATTTGTATCAATAGTAAAATATCCGTTTGGATTATTCTCTTCATCATATATATTTACAGATAATTCCAAAGCAATAATACCTGAATTTCTAACTTGTAATTGTTTAGTTTCGCCTAAATTCAAACGATTTATTAATTTAAAATATAAATCATCAAATTTTAGTTTAATACCTGGTAAAAGTTTAAACGGCATACAAGAACTTTTGAATTGTACTTTAGTTAATCCAACTTTGCCAATTAATTGCACTTTATTTAAACCCCGTCCAACTTCATCTGTTAACGAAATACGCAAAGTTCCTTTTAAAATCATTGATTCAGAAGATGTTAAACCATCTAATTGAGGAGCGCACATATCAATAGGCACTTGTATTTTACCCCCGGCGGGTAAATTTATCAAACGTTTTATATCAATTAAATCTAATTTATTATTTCTTTCATCGTCATCTTCGTCGATTGCACATGAAGCAAATAAAAATGCATATTCAAGTTCCTATAATTATTTTATTTATTATAAACATTTATTGATTTTAACTTATAATTTAATAACTTACTTGAACAATTTCTAACGTTAATGGTAAAGCAACCCGCGAATGATTACTAATAGTTAATGTTTCACGTTTGATTGCTCCTTCAGGAAGCATTTTAAAATCGATTAATTCATTAGAAATAGTAACTTTAATTTTTTCACATTCAATTATTACAATATGTTCGATAGTTTTTTGCATTTTTGTAACCATATCTGTTATTTCTACATTAAAAGTAACAACAATTTTACCAGTAACTAAACATTTTATTGAAAAATTTAACTGATCGTTTGCATAAGATTTTAAAACACTTTGTTCATTTGTTAAATTGATATCTGCTATTTTATCTTTATAATTATCACTTGAAATATTTTTTATATTCAGTCTTACATGTAACCAATGATTTGATTTTGATTTTATTGTTAATGTTATATCTTCGGGAATGTAAACACATGATTTTATAAGTTGTTCAGGTTGTTCAATGACAATCCAATCATCTATTTAAAATAAAATTTAATTAGTTTATAATTAAACTGAATAGTTTAAATTATTACCGGTTAAAATATCAGTTTGTCTTCTACCGTTTGTTGATTCCGAGCGTTCGTCTTCCGAAAATTCTAATTCACTACAACTATAGCTCGGACTATCAGTTATAGATGATATAGTTCCATTATTTTCTGGTACACATTCGACATTTGGTTTAGCATCAGTCCAACCATCATCGTCTATTTTAATAGTCGCGATATATTTATCGTTTAATAAATCCGGAATATTAGTTGAATCACGTAAAATATTATCAGTATTCACTTTATCTGAATGCATTTTAGAGTTACTCGAATATGAATTTTCTTTTGATTGTGATTGTGATGATAAAGTATCAGGAGTATTACAAATTTGAGTATTTTTTAAAGTTGAAGCAGTTTCTGTTTTACTATATTGCGAATTTTTTAAAGTTGAACTATCACTAGATAACGTTTGAGCTAAACTTGTACGCGGTGGTTTTGAAGGGACTTTTTTAAGAAGTAAATCTAACACGCGACTTGGAGTATCATTGATACTCATTTTAGAGACAGCATCAGCAATTCGCGTTGCGCTTAAAATACTTTGATCGGATGAAACTCGCGGCATATCAGATATTCGAAGAGAATTTTCTTTGTTTATATCTATAATTTAAATAATTTATCAGTTAAAATTATGATTTATAATTGTTGTAATTACCTTCAGATTTATTTGAAGCTACAGTTTCGTTTATAAGTGCAACTGCTTCATGTTTTTTAATTGGACTTGTTTTTAAATTTAAATCAGATACATTTTCAGTTCGTTGCTTAAAAAAATCACTCATCGAAGCTTTATCATTATTGCGTGATCTATAAATAAAGTATTTATAGATATTTTATATTAAATATTATTGTAATAAATTACCGTAACGATGAATCAGCATCGATGTAACCAGAAAAACAAGATAAATCTAAATGATCTTTATTATAAGAGTCGATTGGAATAACATCTTTAGCTTTACGCCAAGATATTTCATCTTGTAATAATTTATTAGTTGCCAGCTCCGCTGGCGTAAATAATTCGTTTTGAAGTTTAGCAACTAAAGAATCCTGCATTTCAGGACACCAACTATTACAGCTCGAATTTGAGCTTATATCAATTGTTTCAATTTCTGGTAAAGGCAACGGCCCTAAGGGTTCAGTATGAACACCTAATTTACTGCTGCGATCACATAAAGCAGCTAAACTCATATCAGATTGTCGCATACGATCACATATTGATTGGCATTTCGCGGTAAAATCATTAGAAATACTTCGAATAAGCGGTGGTGAACATAAATTTATAGTATCTAATGTTTTGAATTTCTCATTGTTATTATGATTACCGATTGATGACGACCGAGCTGATATTTCACTAGTTTCAAACGATATTTTATCAGTTGTATTACTTAACTTAGGCATGCTTCTTTCTAAGTCACTTAAATTAATAGTACTTTCGCTTTTTGTTGGAGTAATTGTATTTATAGTATTACTACGACCTTTAAAAATATTTTTAATCGATAAACTACCTTAGTTACATACATTTTAATGCCTTTGTTTACAAACTAGATGATTGTTATCTTACCTGGAGTCTCAGTAGATTTAAGTAAATAAGACGGTAGACCACCTACATTATTTTTCTTTTTCGCATCGATTTTATCCATCGCTTTTAACGCTAATAAACGTTGCATTTCTAATCGTTCGTTAATGTTATATTTTTTCTGTACATTGTTAACATCTTGCGACGAAACTTCATGAATATCCGAAACATTGTCGATAGATAAAAGACCAAGAGAAGAAACGCAGCTTATTCCAGATTTAGTTGATTGTATATCGGTATCCCTCGTGGGTATATCAATATCAACATCTTTGTTGTTAGTTCGATATTGATAATTATTTACATCTATATTATTTGAATTAGGACGGAAACTGAAAAGTTACATATTATGCAAATAAATCAATGATCCTTTAGGCATGTTTCATTCATTGTAAGATTATAAAATACCTATGTTGTATACTTTTTCGTTCAACCGTAGAAGCTGCTTGCGGTTGAGGTGTATTTAAAACCGTTAAATCAATAAAATCATTAGGTGTATAATCCATAGCTACATTTAAATTTATAAATCACAATTGATAACGTTGATATTTTAAGTATTTCCAAATTCCCGTTTAGACCTGACTGTTACAGCTTTCAAATTTGAATTAAATCAGCTGTTATTTGTCAATGTTACCAATGAACAAAAGTATCCTAAAGATGCGCTTATTTATTATTTAATTTAAATTACAAAATTACGCAAATTATTGTTATTATTTAGAAATAAATGCATACTTTAGAATTATTATCGTTAAAGGTTGTAATTTTAATTAGCGGGTTTAATTATTAATTATTTTGCATTGTTTATATAAAAAATGCGGAAAATCATAGACGCATATTTATTTTAAAAAATAAATATATTAAAATAACAAGTTTTCTTTGGAAAAAAACATATTATCAATAAACAAATTTATGTAGTCAAGACAGAAATATAAACAAGAAGTCCAAAATTTTTGTGATTATTTGGGTTTTTATAAAATTTATTTTAATTTCCTTCGATTATTAAATTTTGTATGTAAAATCTATGAAAATGGTAAGACTTTAAATAGATTTATTATGTTCGTAATTACCTTTACAAAATTCTCTAGCGGGAGTGCATTTCAATTCATGTCGGCCAAGCCGGGGTACAAATTGGGAATTCGACATGGGAATTATATTGTCTAGAGCATGGCATTCAGCCTGATGGTACGATTCCTAATGACGATAATATTCATCCTACTGATAACTGCTTCGGGACGTTTTTTAATGAAGCCGAAAATGGTAAAATGGTCCCACGTTCTATTATGATTGACTTAGAGCCCACCGTTGTAGGCGAGTATTATATTTATTTTTTTGAAAAAAACGCGTAACTTCCGGGAAATATCTAAATTTTTTTTGAATAAACTTATAGATGAAATACGTACTGGAAAATATAGATACTTGTATCACCCTGAACAATTAATTACGGGAAAAGAAGATGCGGCAAATAATTACGCGCGCGGTCATTACAGTATCGGGAAAGAAATAATCGATATCGTAATGGATCGATTATATAAATTAGCCGAACAATGCAGTGGATTACAAGGTTTCTTTGTATTTCACTCATTTGGAGGCGGTACTGGTAGTGGTTTTACATCCCTATTAATGCAAAAACTATCTCAAGAATTTGGTAAAAAAAGTAAGCTCGAATTCGTTGTGTACCCAGCCCCTCAAGTATGCACAGCAGTTGTTGAGCCTTACAACGCGGTATTAACAACCCATAAAACTATGACCCATTCTGATTGCGCGTTTATGGTAGATAACGAAGCAATATACGATATTTGCCGTCGAAAATTAGACATAGAACGCCCTGATTACGTTAATTTAAACCGTTTAATAAGTCAAGTTGTATCTTCCATAACTGCTTCATTACGTTTTGATGGCGCGCTAAATGTAGATCTAACAGAATTTCAAACAAATCTGGTCCCATACCCTCGAATTCATTTCCCATTAGCGTCCTACGCCCCTGTTGTATCCTCCGAAAAAGCGTTCCACGAAGGCATGTCCGTATCTGAAATAACTGCTGAATTATTCGAACCTTGCAATCAAATGGTTAAATGCGATCCGCGCCAAGGTAAATACATGGCCTGTTGTATGTTATACCGTGGAGATGTTGTTCCAAAAGATGTGAATGCATCAATTGCACAAATGAAATCAAAAAGTAGCGTTAGATTCGTTGATTGGTGTCCAACTGGTTTTAAAGTTGGTATAAATTATCAACCACCAACTGTAGTACCCGGGGGTGATTTGGCTCGCGTACAACGCGCGGTTTGTATGCTCTCAAACACAACTGCAATTGCATCTGCTTGGAGTAGATTAGATACAAAATTCGATTTAATGTATGCAAAACGCGCGTTTGTTCATTGGTATGTGGGGGAAGGCATGGAGGAAGGTGAATTTAGCGAAGCTAGAGAAAATCTCGCTACTTTAGAACGTGATTACGAAGAAGTATCAACAGATTATTTAACCGGCGATGATTGAATTGAAACCCTTTACCCTTTATAAACGATTTTTCTGGTTATTGTTTTTATCAATTTTTGGAAATTAAATCATGTTTATGTGTGTTTATCATAAGTCCTTAATGTCTCAATATTATCATCTAATCATAATTTAAAATCGAAATTTTATTTCAATGTATTAATACAACAATAAAAGAAAATATTGAATGAATAAATTTTTATTTCATACGTATATTTTTTAACAATATAATACATTTTCAACACCATTCAATTATTTAACAGAAAAATTATACGCCAAAAATGACGCTTATATATTATTTAATACAGAAATATTGTCTATTTAAGATAGGTGTTATATATTAAGGAAGCAATATTTATATAAATTAAAATATAAAAATAAATAAATACATTCATACTTAGAAACAAAATTATACTGATAAATGCGGTTTTAATTTCATGATTTCATTAATTTATTAAGTCTTTCGATCTCAGCGCCTAATGTATCAACGTTCTCCTGAAAAAATTACAAGTTAAATTAATTTTTTAATGAATTGTTTTTGAATTATACCTTAAGTGTGATATTTTTTAATAATGTATCTTCGAGTACTGCTTGTAATTTCCTGTTAATATCCAATGATAATTCAAGAGTAAGACTATTATCTTGTACTCGAGATCCGTACACCGACGCCATAATACCGGATAATTTTGCTAGCTCGGCCTGTTACAAATATAATTTAATTAGTTCTCGAATTGTAAATCCAAATGAAAAAGCGTTAGGATAGACAGTGCATTGCGTTATAAAGTGATAAATATAATAGAAAACTCACCGAAATTTTGATCCCTTCGCAAGCATAACAATTTCAAGCATAGAAAGAGCAGATAGCCATAACAACAATAACTACATATAATTAATTAATAATAAATATACAAACCTTATTGTCATCCATTCGATTCGATGATAACGCGCCAGTTTGTTCACGAATCATGTACGCTTGCAACAATCGCGATTTTCTTTGCAATTCTGCAACTAGTGTTTGAACATGTTCTTCTAAAAAGTCTAATTTTTCAGATTTTTTCGCGCTAGCGCGCTGTAATTTTATTATATGATCTATTAGTACTTGGCGGTCTAACGCATTTTCTGGTTGGATTATTTGGTGATCCGGGGGATTTGTATCGTTGCTAGTAGTACGTTGATGACTTATATTAACTGGCGAAGGCGAAGAAGAATGCGGATGTCCGTCTACTACGTTTAACGATGAACTAGAGCTACTTCGACTATTAGTACTTGCATCAGCTTTTTCGTATTGTTCTAAACGTTTCCGACATTGCTGTAACTCTTTGGTAACTTCCTAAAATTAATTTAGTTATAAAACAATTAATTTCAAATCAATAATTATTAATTACTTTAACTGATTGGTCCAATTTTCGTTTTATTACAAGATTTTCGCCGCGTTGATCATCAAGTTGTTGCGCTAATTGATCACTTAATTTAGTTTTCTCCGCTAAATGTCGGGCTAATACTTGGCTTTCCTCTTGTCGTAATGAACGCTCTTGTTCTAACTGTTCCGCTAACATGTTAGCACGCGTTTCTTGTTCTTTACTATTTCGTTTAAGTAACGTTTGCTCGCAGGTTAATTGTTGTACTTTTGTTTCTAATGCTGAAAATTCTGATTGTAATCGAACGTTTTTATCTGTTAATTGTTGCGTAAATAGCAGCATATCTGCTTCCCTAATGCGACACCCATCCATGTCAGTCTCTAACTCGGAATTTCTTTGTTTTAATAATGTTATTTGTTGCGTGTTTGCTTCTTTCTGTTCTTGTTCACTAGAAAAATATTTATTTAATAATTCAAATAAATCAAAATAAAAATATTTAAACTTACTGGGAAAGCTGCAATTTTAATTGTTCAACAGACGCGGATAAAGCATTTAAGTTCGCCTCATCTTGCGTATGTTTATCAACACAAGTTCGCAATTCACTTAATTTTTGTTCATTTTCTAAACGTTCCCTTTCTAATTGTTGTACCTATAATTGTAAATAATATAATAAAAATAATTAAACGTAATTAAATAATTACTTTTAACGATAAATTATTATTTTCTTCGATTAAAATTTGATGTTTATATTGTAGTTTATCTAATTCAGATTTTAAACTATTTGCGCGCTGTTCTTTTTCCTCGCGTTCATGTTTTTCAAGAATTAGTATTGCTTGTTGTTCCTTTAATTGCTGATCTATAATTTTTAAGCTAAATTAAATAAATTTATAATTAATAATAATTAATTAAAGTACCTAATACATGAGCCCGATTATCTTGTGACTGAAAAAAATTATTAANTGAAATCATAGCGTTTAATTTCGATTGTAGTAAGTCTTTTTCTTTAGTAGCCTCTTGTAGTTTCCTTTCTGCATGTTCCCGTCCAGCCCGTTGCTCCAAAACACTTTTTTCACTCACAGCATAACGCATTACCATCGCTTCTTTTTCTTTCGTAGCCATTTCGCATTGTCGTATCGCCTGCATTATAATTTAAAAATATTAAACTAGAAATACAACAACGGAACTGTGATAAAACTGATAATAACATCCTCTTTATAAATACAATAAGTAAATAAATAAATTTTCCTACCATTTGTAATCTATTTTCCATATCTGCGCAAACATTTTTCGCCTGTAATATTCTCTGATCATTTTCTCGTAATTGTTGTTCATAATCTTCGATTTTATTTTTTTGTTGAACGACTAATGCCTCTAATTCAATAACGCGTTCATTATTATTTATTTCTATAAATGTTGTATCTTCTGATATATTATTTTTGTACGATACATGATCATTATTGATTTTTACAGAGCTGATTTCTTTTATCACATTATCTGACTGTTTTTCTGATGAATTTGATTCATCTGAATTGATTTCTTCAATTGTACTATCTACTGAGTCACTACTGATATTATTTATATCACATTTTAATTCGTCTTTTACTGTACATACGGTAGATTCATTACTTGTTTCGTTGATATTTAATATTTCATTGACTTCGTCTATTAGATCGCTGCATTCATTCATCATTTCTTAAAACCCGAAGTACTTTTAGCACTTATTTTAAACTCAATACATCAATATCCTTTTGCATTATTTAAATATTCCATTGTAAACAATTCTAATTCTGTCAGAATCAAATTGTCACGTATTTATTTCATCAAGATTCCAACGCACGGGAAAAAATCAATTATTATACGTTTATTTAGTTGGTAAAACTTTTAGCAGGAATTCAGCAGGAATTTTAAAATGAGAAATACAAGAACAACATGTTATAATATATTTATATATTAAATATACAATATTTTATGGATAAAACATATATTTACAAGAAATAAAATTAAGAAAACAAAAGAGTATTATTTATCACATAATATTTCGATTAAAAATGTCTATTATATATAAAAAACTGATTGTTATAAACTTAAAATACATATGTAATTATATAGATATATAAATATTTGAGCGAAAAGATAAATATCAAGAAAACAAACTATATTTTATATATATAATAATTATTACAAGTACATGTTGCATCACAGAAATTATATATTATCAACTTGTACTTTTCCTTCGATATATTTCTTAAATTAATAAATTTTGTTCATTATTTAAAATGTATTTGATCCTTTTTCCACAACCTATATCATCATACTTAAAATATATAATATCTTTTAGTTTATATAAAAATTATTAACCCGTATAACAATAAAATAATTTTATAAAAATTATGTAATATCGACTGCATCGATATTATTATCTTTTGTCATTTGTTGCAACTCAGTTCCATTCACCGCTTCTGTATCTTCCTCTTTCGGAATTAAACGATTCAGGAAGAAAAATAACCAAATCATTGATACAGCCATCATAATTGTTGTCATACCGAACGTCCAGATAGTCCCTAATTTAGTATAAATGTAACTTACAAAAACTGGACCCATTACTCGGGATAAACATCCAGATCCAGTCATAAGTCCCATCCAAACTCCCTAAAAATAAATTATTTAACTGCGTTTTTATTATATTTATATAAGAATTAATTACTTGAGGTCTTGTTCCAAGTATTTTCGAAAAAATCGTTTGGATTAATGTTACACCGATTGGATATCCAACGACGGTGAACGCATATCCGAGGATAAACTGCGAAATAGTCATAACTGGGGTATAATGGCACCATAATTGGCTTGACGGACATCCAACTAGCTCTGTTGTCGTATTTGATGTTAAATTACCTATCAATAAATTAAATTAATAATTCAATTTGTAATTAATATTAAAATTAATAATACCATTTGTTATTGGTTCAATCCCCGCGGTGGAATTTAACTTATATGTATCATCGTAAATTAACGGTGGTTCAGAACCCCATGGAATATACAACGCGCGTCCTATAACCATGAATAAAAATCCTCCCCATAACATAACATGTCGTTCCGGGAATAATTTACATAATGGTCCAATTCCTACAAATGTAACACATGCAACAACTGCACCAACAGACATTAAAACACCCATGTAATATAACGCTTCAGCTTTGGTCCACGCAAATTGATCCATTGTTAACGAAGTTCCCAAACTGGAATAAAACTCTATCTAATATTTCATTTTTAATACAATAACTTAAGTTAATAACTAAAACAATAAAAGCAAATGGTGTACTTACGTTTCTAAAAGCATAAAATTAAAAACTAAAACAAAAAATGCTACTATGAGTGTCCAGGATGATAGGTAATCTGGTTTTATGGCTTTCCAAGTGGCTTCCTCTATATACAAAAAAAAACACAAAAATATTTACGAAAATTAAAAAAAAAAAGTGTTTTAAGCGTTAGCGTGTTTTTGTAACTCGAAAAAACAATACTATATAAGCTTGCATTTCAATTTTTTAATATTTAAATTATCGAAAATTAGTTTGTAAGAATCTAGCAGTTTTGTAGTATTGCGTAAAAATTTGAATAAACAAGTTAATCACAGACTTTTTATATTAGTAACAATTAAATAAAGCAAATATCTGAATAGCTGACATAAAAGGTCGTTAGTTAAATAGATTAATTAACAAACAAATAGACGTAGTTTCTTATTTATTTACCTGTTTCTTTCCCTTGCTTGAACATAGCTTCCCGCGCTGCAATTCTATGTTCTTTAAAAACAAACGGAAAGAATAATATTAAATTAATGATTCCCATGATAACATTGATCCATCCGGCTGCTGTGTACATATCTAAACGTAATTGATTTTGGATTATCCAAACGCCTTTTTCTCCTAAAGGTACAACAGCTGCTTGAAGAGCTGGTCCAACAACAAAACCAAGAACTTGTGCTAAACTAACCATTGATACTGCACCTGTACGTTCGCTTATTGTTGTTGCTGCTGATAAATATGAGCGACATACCGCGATATTTGCTAAAATATTCATTTTCAGTTAAAACTAATCTAATTATAATATATCCAATGGCTCATACTCAAAGTCGGATAAGCCTTTCTTAAAAATAAGTAGTCGATCTAAAAAAAGAATTTTCAAAATGAATATTTGGAGGATAGACCATTTTGTTTCAGCTTTCCCAAAAAAACAGCTCAATTTAACTTTATTTTTCCCGTAAGTCACTTTTCCGGGATTTTTTTAATGAAAATTCTGCCTAATTCCTTCTTTTCTTCCCTATAAATCCCACAAATGCTCCATAGCATTTAAATTTTGGGACTGTTTAGTTGCTTTTAACACTTTTCGGCAATTATTTCATATTTTGGATCATTATCTTGGAAAATTAGAAAACCAACCAAAATGCAAAATTCCGACCCCCGAAGCAGATATATTATTACAATTAGAGAATGAAATAGTTAAAATAATTTCACAAAGTTGCAATATCTAAAATAGGCTTGTCCGACTTTCACTGCGAGCCAGTGTGAGGAAAAAAAATACCTGAACTAACGCCTACTAAAAATCTGGACCACAGCATCCAATACTTCCTATAAACAGTAAAAACTTCTAAAGAAGAATATATGCCACTTGCAATCGAAAACATAGCAAGTGCAGCAATTAATGGCATTCGAATAGATCCTAATTTATTTCCCCACCAACCAACTAACGGAGAAAAAATCATTTGTGCTAATGGATTAGCAGCAACTATATACCCCATAAATTCTTTTCCTGCCGTTGGATCCAACTAAACATAAATAATTAACAATATTAAAACACTTTTAAAGTGTTTTACAACTTACTTTGTCTAAATACGGCCAAACTCCAGTTAATATGATACTGAATCCTAAAGACATTAAAAACATTGTAAAGTAAATAACACGAATAGAAGTCCATCTTTCTCGGTATTGTTGTTCAGTCTCTAAATCACTCGTTGGTAAATTTGCAGGAATTGGCAGTATTAGTTTGTTCAGTCTTTCTAATAGTCCCATTGTTGTTTAATTGTTATTAATAAACTACATATAGTTTCGAATAATACTACCTAAAATAACAATGTTATGCTAAACGACACGTTTAAATAGCTTTATCATAACAACTTATCTAAAGCATATATTGTATCACTGAACATATAAATCAAAGATAATCTAGAACCTTGAGAAAATAAATAAAGATACGGATACATTATATCATATAATTAATAGTTATTTAAATACTACACAACTATAACTTACCTGTTGATTAAATATATCGTCATTGTTCAAACTCCGTAGTATTACTAATAAGGTTATTGTTTCAAACAAAGAATGTTTTATTTATAAATTTACCTAAAACTTAGATACATATTCACGTATAAAAAATTTGTTTATTTTTTCATTTATTTTCAATCAAAATATGTTCTACATTTGTTCGTATCCTCCGTGAGGTTAACTTAAAATAATTTAGGTCACTTCTAATAATTATAACTTTACTTTAAAATGATACTTTTTTTTGATAATAATTAGTTTAAATTAATTTGCATGAAATCAGTTTAATATCGTTTGATTACAAAGGTCAATTTTTATTAACTCTTTTACATATTACTATAAATAAACTGTAGAAACAGATATTCGACGGAGATTAATTTTAAAGGAATTTTTCTAGGAATTAAATCTTAAAATTATACTCTGAAATAGTCATGAATAAATAATTTATTTCAATTTCATATTTTCGCATTTATTTTGTAGATAAAAGTATGATTTTTAATTCTCATTAAAAAATACGTACAAAGAAATAAATATAAAATTGTTTATAATTATCTAGAAATAATATATAAGTAGCATTATACAAAAAATAACACTAATGTTATTTAATGTGCATTTCTTTAGGTCTTAACTTGCATAATATACATGATAGAAATTAGTACAGTATATATAATTATAAATTAATAGAACTTTTAGTTTAAAAATTAAGCTTCTAATTTTATATAATATTGAATGATTTAGTGATAACATTGATGACATATTAAAATATATTATTATATCACTTTTCACTGATAAATCACTTATTATTTTGTAAATACGATACAGTACAGCACATTATTAAGCGGAATAAAAAAAATTATAATAATGAACAAGATCACAGCGATTTTCGCTGCCATGGAAACAGTGTAAATAAATAGATATATCACCCATTGGTGTAATATTATTACAAAACCCACAACGCAATTTTTATTCTATTTAATATTTAGAATGTTTTCCGATGTATAGCTCTTTGGCCTTCTTCATCGTATTCTCGTTTTGAAACCCACATTTTCTTGAAGGTATCCAAAGATGCGAGAATTGATCCTCCAATCCACGTTGAGTATAACCTTTCTTGTGGTGCTGAAATCTATAAAAAAAACATTAAATTTAAGTGTTAAATTAATTTTAAAATGTAACTTACTTTAATTTGAACATCTTTCGGCGATAATTTTTTAATTTCCGACAATAATCTATCACCAAAACCCTGTAAAACAAAACAATTTATATAAATAACTTGAAATTGAATTTAAAAATAAATGAATTTACTTTAAATAATGTTGAACCACCAGATAATACGATATTCCTAAATAAAACTTTTCGTAAATCCAAGTCAGACTTTTGAATTGAATATAATAAAACTTCGTGTAGTCCCTCGCATTCCTCGCCAACTAAATCCGGTCGGAAAAGTACTTCAGGAGCTCTAAACCTCGCTGGTCCAATTTGTAGCGTATTTCCGTCCGGTAGCGTATATACAACGTGTTCTGTATCAACAGTTTCTTCTTTTAGAGGATTGCTTGCTAAGTAACAAGCTTTCTCTTTTATTGTGCGTACCTAAATATAATTATTTAAATTATTAATTGTTTTAAAATGTGTTTGACATAATTACTGTTTCGAATTCAGCTGTAGTTCGGAAATTAATTCCTTCTTTACGAAGTAAAAGTCGTAAATAACGAGAAACATCTCGTCCAGCGATATCTACACGCATAATACTATGAGGCATTGCGAAACCTTCATAAATAGGAACAGCATGGGTGACACCATCACCAGAGTCTAGCACTACCCCAGTTGTTCTACCCGTACTATATCTAAATTTCCAATTAATAAATTAATAAAATAATTGACAATAATTGATGAATATACTTACAAACTAAGTACAGCTTGCATTGAAACAAACAGAGCTGGGACATTAAAAGTTTCAAAGAAAATTTCAGCAGACTTTTCTCTATTTTGTCTTGGATTAAGAGGCGCTTCGGTTAATAAAACTGGATGTTCTTCTGAGAATGTTGAAAGTTGGTCTTTACTATAAATGTAGTTCCAGATACGTTCCATATCGTTCCAGTCTGTAACGATTCCATGTTCCATTGGATATCGTAACGATAATAAGCCACGGTGTTCTTCAGCTTTCGGTCCTACGAATAAATCGCCTTCTAAGGCCCCTGCCATCACCCGGATGTGTTTCGGTCGGCCTATACTATATTTACAAAAAAAAATAATTTATACATTGATAATACGTTTTGATTTATAATTTAGAACGTACTAATTTGGAAATCGGCATTTTGGTGTTTGATCCCCTGCAAAACCTGCTTTAATTACACCTGAACCCTGAAATAACATAAACATATTTGAAAAATGACATTATGACAGTTCATGATTAGATCATCATTTGCAACACGTCTAGCAGACACTTTGTTTCAAAAATATAATCATATACAAGTATTAATCTAGTTTATAATATATTTATTATATAACTTACATTATCAATAACAACTGGTTGATTAATAATAACATCGTACGGCTCCATTATAAGTAAATTTATTCCTAAATTTATGAAAGAAACACACCTTCCGGCTTTTGACACGAGAACCACTAAATTTAGTAACGTTTCCTTCACGTTTTCTTAAAACTTTACATTTCATTCAGGAATATGCGCCTAAATTCATTCATATATAAAGTTATTTGTTTATATTATTGTTAATTAATTAAAATATAAGTAATTAATAAAAATGACTGAACCAGCGTGTATTAAAAAATTAGATGAAAGTGTTATTAATCGAATTGCAGCTGGGGAAGTTATTCAAAGACCAGCCAATGCTTTAAAAGAAATGATAGAAAATAGGTAAAATATGTTAAAAATCTATAATAAAAACCATTAATTTAAATATATTTATTTGCAGCATCGATGCTAATTCAAATAATATACAAGTCGTTGTTAAAGATGGGGGTTTAAAGTTGCTGCAGGTATTTCCAAACATTTAAAAGAAAAAACAACGTTTGATTGTATTAATTTTTAATAAATAGATTATAGATAATGGTACCGGAATTCGTAAGGAAGATTTTATTATAGTTTGTGAACGTTTCACTACCTCAAAGTTAGAGAAATTTGAGGATTTAAATTCTATTAATACTTATGGTTTTCGGGGCGAAGCGTTAGCTAGTATTAGTCATGTCGCTCATCTTACAATTCAATCTCGAACTGCGGTACAAGATTGCGCGTATAAGTAACTAATAAAATAAATTATTTATTTTTTCATTTATTCATATAAATATTTATTGTTAGAGCGTCGTATTTAGACAGTAAACTTAAAGACACCCCGCGTCCTTGCGCTGGTAATAAAGGTACTATAATAACAGTCGAAGATTTATTCTATAACATGTCAACAAGAAAAAAAGCTTTAAAAAACACCAACGAAGAATTCAGAAAAATATCTGATGTATTAGGAAAATACGCGATTCATAATCCATCAGTTAGTTTTAGTTTAAAAAAATATGGTGAAACAGTTAGTATTAAAACTCCTGGAAATTGTTCTATTACCGATAATATTCGAATTATATACGGAAATGAAATAGCAAAGTATATAATAACAATTAAAAATAAATAAATCCAATTAAAATGATCAATTTTATAGGGAATTAATCGATTTTGAATGTTCAAATGATGAATTAAAGTTCACCTCATCAGGCTTAATGACTAATGTTAATTATTCCACCAAAAAAGGAACATTTATTTTGTTTATAAATAATAGATTAGTTGAATCAATTTGTAAGACATCTAATTAAAATTAAATTCATCATTTAATGCGATTAACTTTCCAGTAATTAAACGAAGTATTGATCAAATATTTGCTACATATTTACCAAAAAATTCATATCCATTTGTATATTTAAGTTTAAAAATTGATCCACGAAATATCGACGTTAATGTACATCCAACTAAAAACGAAGTTCATTTTTTATACGAAGAACAAATAATCGAAAAAATCGCAAATGTAATTGATTCGAAATTATTGAAAAGTAATAATTCGCGAGTGTTTTATACGCAAGTAATTAATATCATATCGGGTTTTTTTTTAAATAAGTTATAATGGAAGTTAATTTGTAGGCTAAACTTCCAGGCGCGGAAGCTTTTAAAACTGATGTAAATAAGGATAATAATAAAACAATTCATGATAAAAATTTAGTTCGAACTGATTGTACTGATCAAAAGTTAGATAAATTTATTATAGCAACACCAAAAGAACAATTAGATGAATCTTGTAATAAAACTGTTTTAAATTTAAATTCAACTCTTGTACAAAATACTAGTATTATTAGGTAAATTATTGTATTCATTTTTAAGTATAGCGTATTAATATTTTATTGAATTTATAGACGAGAAACAGAATTAACAAGTATACTTAATCTTCGTAAAAAAATCGAAGAAAATTGTCATACAACCTTACGAGAATTAATTTCCGAACATGTTTTCGTCGGTTGTATAGATGTAAATCGTTCGTTAATACAACATAATACAAAATTGTATATTTGTAATACAAGAAATTTATTAGAAGAGTTATTTTATCAATTAATAATGTATAACTTTCAAAATTTCGGAACTATAACATTTGCTAAACCGTTACCTATAAAAGATTTAATATTAATAGCTTTAGATTTACCCGAGGTAGGTTGGACACCAGAAGAAGGTGATAAAGTAGAATTAATGGAAACAGCGGTACAAATAATAAAAGATAAAACTGCAATGTTAAATGATTATTTTTCGTTAAAAATTGATTCTGACGGAAATTTAATTAACATTCCGTTATTAATAGGTATGTAGTTAAAAAAAAATGATTGTAAGTTAGTTAAAAACCTTTTGTAGAAAATTACATTCCTGAAATGGCTGGTTTACCTAAATATATATTAAGATTAGCGACTGATGTAAACTGGAGGAAAGAACAAGAATGTTTTGAAACATTTGCGAAAGAAACTGCGCTGTATTATTCTCATAGGGAAGAATCTAATCATATTGAAAATACGAATTGGAAATGGACAACTGAACATGTTTTATATCCTGCTGTTAAAAAATTTATTTTACCTCCTAATGAATTTGCGAAAAATGCTACTATTTTGCAAATTGCTGATTTACCTGATTTGTATAAAGTTTTTGAAAGATGTTGATTGTTATAACAATATTATATGAAATTGAAATTGGTGTTTTATTTTTAAACCTTCTATTTTTTTTGTGAATTTCCTTCGTTTTAGGGGTTTTTGCGTAATTGAAACATTATTTTACAGATCTCTGAATATTATGTGAAATTGAAATTGGTGTTTTATTTAAACCTCCCATTTATTTTTATAATTCTTGTAGAATAAGGTGTTATTTCTGCGAATTTGATGGATTTTCCTTTTTTTTTGTGGAAATATAAATGCATTTGTTCACTGCAATATTTATACGAAAGTCTTTTATTGATCTAATAGATATTTTTATAACAAACATTACTATATAGAACTGAAATTGGTGTTTTATTTAAACCATCACCCTTTTATTTTTATAATTCTTGTAGAATAAAGCATTTTTTTGTGCAAATTGGTCGATTTNCCCCTTTTATTTTTATAATTCTTGTAGAATAAAGCATTTTTTGTGCGAAATTGATAGATTTTCCTAATTTTTTTGGGGAAATATGAATTTAATCGTTTATAGCAACATTTGATTGATCTAATAGATATTTTCATAACATTATTATTTGAAATTGATGTTTTATTTAAACCATCTCCCTTTTATTTTTATAAATCTTTTAGAATAAGGCATTTTTTTGTGCAAATTGATCGATTTTCCTAATTTGCTTTTGAATGATATGAAATTTTATATATTTTCGCGATCGCATATCTTAATGTTTTTATTATTTTTATTTATGTTTTTCAACAAAATAAATAAAAGTTTTCTTGAGAAAATAATTCATTTATTTCTAAAACCTTAAAATGAATATAAATTTTACGCAAAATAAAATGATAAATAATGTATACTTACATCTTTTATAAAACATATATTATTAAGAAATAATGTGTCTAAGAATAAATATATTTATTAAATAATTACAACTACTTATATAGGACTGATTTAATTAATATTTGATGCACAACTTTATAATAAAACTGCATTATACCAGGATTGCAATAAATACAATTTTGGTCTTCATCCAAATATGCGCTAATATGTTATATACTATAAGATTTTTATATTTTAAATCATTGTTACTGGACCTTTTATTTTATGAAATAAGACAGACTCTTCTATTTAATTTAAAAAATTAATTAAAGGAGATACAGATTAAATATTTTATATTTAACGCTCAACTAACGCAAATAATTTCCAAACTTTACGCGCGACGCCGCGCGGCGTCGCATCCGCAACTCTTAAAACGCGTTGCAAAAAGTTGCGGTGTATACTCTTCAATCGCAAATGACCATTTACGATCGTATATATTCCTCATTTCAGTTCAATGAATGCGGTTTAAAAACATAACCCTTTAAGTTATATTGACGTTCGTTAATTTTGAACAAACTATTTTTCATTTATAAATTAAACATTTATTTACATTAATATGTTAATAAAATCCCAAACAGAATACAAACTAAAATCTCCACCAGAAGACTGTATATCTTCAGTTAAATTCGGTCCCCATACAAACCAATTTTTATTAGTTAGTTCTTGGGATTGTACTGTACGTTTATATGATGTTACTGCAAATACCCTTCGACATAAATATAATCATGATGCACCGGTACTTGATGTTTGTTTTCAAGTAAGTTTTAAGTTAAAAA
>NEEE01003136.1:30267-43101 GCA_002278615.1 Pogonus chalceus
TTTAATATAAAACGCGTAATTAATTATAATTCTTATTGATTGATTTTTTGGGAAATCAAATCAATAAATTTTTTCTCGAAATTATTACAGTCTATTTACAGAAGATAAATTAAAAAAATTATATATTTATCTTATCTTTTTAATTTATATATTAAACTTTATTTTATTTTATCAGTAAATATGTTTAAGTGTACCGAAAAATTAATGACTTGTTTTTCAAAAACATTGTTAACAATTATTAAATGTAAATAATTAAATTAGTATCATAATATTAAGATAACAATGCAGTTTAAAATAAAGATGAGCAAAATTTAATTTATACTGGCGAAAAATCTATCGAGAGATGATAGGAAATTCTAATTAGTTATAATCTTATATTTCTTAAATAAAGCCCCAATTCTTTACGTATTTTTTTTTATAAGCATCGTGTAGAAAATAATAATATATTATGAAAACTTGAGCTTTGAAAGCTGTTTTACTATTTATTTTTAATTAAAAATGAAAATTTGATAGAATATTCCAAATTATTGCACTAATTACTAATATTACGATCGCTATTCGTCGTTATAAGCGGTATATATTCTGCCTTAATATTTTATAAAAAGATAAATTTATTAATTTCTATATAATTGTATTTATTTAATATATTTTTGATCAAAATTTAATTCTCAAGTAAATTTAATCATTTTTTTAGAGATATCTATGATTACATTAAATAAACAAATATATTTACCGATAATAGTCATCCCATCCGTTAATTTATACATCTCCGCTATCATTTTAGTAGATTCATCTTTCAATGGCCGCCCACTTAACCCCCCAATTTCTTTTGAAAATATTTTATTTTTTAACGAATCAGCACGCGCAATTGTTGTATTACAAACAATTAAACCATCTATTTTACATTCTGGTTTTTTTAAAATATCAGCAATATCTTGTTTTTCTTCGGAACTTAAATCAGGGGCTAATTTTAATAGAATTGGGGGGCGATTTTCGATTGGTAATGAATTGCGCGAGTTTACTACCGATGATAATAAATTTGTAAGATGTTCTTTATTCTGCATTGAGCGTAGACCTGGAGTATTCGGGCTGGAAATTAAATAAAACATAGTATAAATGTTTTGAAAAATGTATTAAAATTTTACCTGCTTATATTAATAACTAAATAATCAGCAACTGAACCAAATTTTTCAATTCCTCTCACATAATCATTGACTGCATCAGTTGATGTTTTATTTTTACCAAGATTTACACCAACTACACCATTTAAATTTTTATTTTTAAGATTTTGTAATCGTTTATAAACTACTTCATGTCCATGGCTATTAAAACCATATCTTAAAAAATGCATATATATTATATTAATTAATTTATTTCAAACATTTCGATGGTTACCTATTAATAACGGCACCATCCTCTGGTAATCTAAAAACGCGCGGTTTAGGATTACCATCTTGAGGTTCTGGAGTTACAGACCCGATTTCAACGAAGCCGAAACCGATTTTATAAAGTCCTTTTACTGCTTCCGCGTGTTTATCAAATCCTGCTGCAATTCCAACAGGATTTGAAAAGTGTTTACCAAATAAATTTGTTTCCTAATTTAAATTAATAAATAAAATAATATTTTTGCATGTTTTATTAAATTTACCAATGAATGAGGGTCTTGGAAACGGCTTTTAGGGAATAAACCATATTTTCCTGCTATAACGCCTATTTTATGCGTTATTTCAGGGTCAAATAAATGAGCTACTGGCATTACTAGTTTATTATAAAAGTTTTCATTTTCTTGATAAATGCAGAGACCGGAAAAAACGCCGGTTGCCCCTGCACTTACAATTATAAATGATCGCAATTTTTGCTAGAAATTAAAGCATTTTTATTCATTGATATGTTTATTTAAATATGTTATTAACAACTTACAGCAAGTGTTAGTTGTTTAACCATTTTTTTATTAATAGAAAAAGTGTCAGATTAATTACAAAATAATTAAAACGCTATTCATTTATTTAAAAAAAAAAATATATTTGATGAAATGTCAGTTCCACATGTTTTTGACACATGTCATATGTTCGCAATTTTGGCACAACTCTGAATATTTAATCATTAAATAATTACTTATAAAAATGTTTTATAATGAAATATATTTGCCCCAAATATGAAATATAATATATATTAATTTAACTGAAACATTTAAATTGCGCTATTTATTAATTATATCAAATTTTTAATTAATTTTAAACTTGTTAACGTTGGAAACACTGAACTGTCACGAAAATCTTTTTTCCGAAAAGTGTGCTGTGTGCACATCGTGTTAACTTTCTGTCACATATTTTAAAGTTTATTTTTATACATAAATTCATATAGTAGCTAATTAAAATGTCTAAAAAACGTGGAAATAAAAAAAACCAAGATTTTGGTGATGATTTCGAAGAAAATTCAAAAGTGAATACAAACGAAAATGATAAAACTCAGATAACCTCAAAGAACGCGAAAGGGAAAGCAGCCAAAAAAGGCAAAGGAAAAGGCAAAAAAGATGATGATTGGAGTGATAACGACGATAAAGTTGATATTCTTTTAAAAAAAGGTGCAGCGGATTCAGGCGACGAAGCTGTTAAACCTGCAGCGAAAAAATCGCATAAGAAAGGTTGTTAGATTAATTAAAATATTGCGCAATCGTTATAAAATTGAATAATTTTTAGCTAAAAATAAGAAAAAAGCTGCTTCAGAATCTGAGGATGAAGATAGCGATGGATCTAACGACGAAAAATCAGTTACAAGTAGTAAAGCTTCGAAAACTCAAAGTCAACCAGCTCCGGCAAAAAAAGGTGCCGCGAAAAAGGGTAAAGCGAAAGGTAGAAAAAACGACAATTGGTCTGATAACGATAGTGATAAAGAATTAAAAATAGAATCGGATGAAGAAATAGTTCAACCTATAGCTAAAAAAAATAAACAAAAATCGAAGAAAAAAGTTGAAAGCGAAGAAGAATTATTAATTTCCGAAGATGATACACCGAAACCTGTTAGTAAAAAGGATAAGAAGAAAAACAAAACTAAAAAAGAAATTAGTAGCGACGATGAAGATATAAGTATAGAAAAAGAAGTAGAACAGAAAAATCTAAAAAATAAATTAACTGAAGAAAAATCTAGTCCAATCGAAGTAGATAAACAACTAGAAGAAGAAATAAGCGAAAAATTAGATAAAGTAGATATAAACGATGAAAATAATGATACAGTAGAAGAGAAAAAAGAAAAAAAGTTAACACATAAAGAGAAAAAGAAATTAAAAAAACAACAAGAGTACGAAAAACAAATGGAAACTTTAACGAAAAAGGGTGGCCAAGGCCACTCTGATTTAGATAGTAATTTCACCGTCTCGCAATCTCAAAAAAGCGTCGGTCAAATGGCCGCTTTAGAAAACGCTGTTGATATTAAAATCGAAAACTTTAGCATCGCTGCTAAAGGAAAAGATTTATTTGTTAACGCAAGTTTATTAATTGCTCACGGTAGGCGTTACGGTCTTGTTGGACCTAACGGGTAAGTCAAAAGAAATGAATCCAAAACAAAAAAAAATACAATAAATTAATTTTAGCCACGGCAAAACAACGTTACTTCGTCATATCGCTCAACGCGCGTTCGCAATCCCTCCAAACATCGATATATTATACTGTGAACAAGAAGTCGTCGCGGACGACTTCTCAGCAGTTGAATCAGTCTTAAAAGCTGATGTTAAACGTACAACACTTCTTGCAGAATGCAAGAAATTAGAAGATCAATTAGCTAATGAACATAGCACGGAAACACAAGATCGTTTAACCGAAGTTTACGCGGAATTAAAAGCTATCGGAGCTGATTCCGCTGAACCGCGCGCGCGTCGTATTTTAGCCGGTCTTGGTTTTAGTAAAGAAATGCAAGATAGGGCGACGAAAAATTTCTCCGGTGGTTGGAGAATGCGCGTTTCATTAGCTAGAGCTTTGTATATAGAACCGACTTTATTGTTACTTGATGAACCGACGAATCATTTAGATTTGAACGCTGTTATTTGGCTTGATAAGTATGTCTTAACAACAGAAATAAATAAATAAATCAAAAAAAATTAATAATAAATTCGTTTTAGTTATTTACAAGGTTGGAAAAAAACTTTATTAATTGTTTCTCACGACCAATCTTTCTTAGACAACGTTTGTAATGAAATCATTCATTTAGATAATCATAAATTGTATTATTACAAAGGAAATTATTCTATGTTTAAAAAAATGTACGTCCAAAAACGTAAAGAATTAATTAAAGAATACGAGAAACAAGAAAAGAAAATAAAAGAAATGAAAGCGCATGGTTCATCAAAAAAAGTAGCTGAAAAGAAACAGAAAGAAGCATTAACTAGAAAACAAGAGAAAAATCGAACGAAAATGCAAAAACAAGAAGAAGATAATGGACCAACTGAATTATTAACTAAACCGCGAGAATATATCGTTAAATTTTCATTCCCTGATCCACCACCATTACAACCCCCAATTTTAGGGCTTCATAGTGAGTTCTATAAATTTATTTCATTATAAAACATTAAATTTAAATTTTTTTAGATGTAACTTTCGCGTATCCCGGTCAAAAGCCGTTGTTTGTTAAAACTGACTTTGGTATTGACTTAAGCAGTCGAGTTGCAATTGTAGGGCCTAACGGCGTTGGTAAATCAACATTTTTAAAACTACTAACAGGTGATTTAGATCCTAATCAAGGCGATGTTAGGAAAAATTATCGTTTGGTAACTACCAACAAATTTATAATCGATTTAAAAGTAAATAATAATTTTTTCAGCGTATTGGTAGATTTGATCAGCATTCTGGTGAGCATTTAACTGCGGAAGAAACTCCCTCGGAGTATTTAATGCGTTTATTTGATTTACAATACGAAAAAGCTCGAAAACAATTAGGTACTTTCGGGTTAGCCAGTCATGCTCATACTATTAAAATGAAAGATTTATCTGGTGGGCAAAAAGCGCGCGTAGCTCTAGCTGAACTTTGTTTAAATGCACCGGACGTTGTAATTCTTGTAAGAGCTGATTTTTCATCTAAATTTATAAAAATATATTTAATGAATTTGAATATTTTAGGATGAACCTACAAATAATTTAGATATTGAATCAATTGACGCTCTTGCAGAAGCAATTAATGAATATAATGGAGGTGTTATTATTGTTTCTCACGACGAACGCTTGATTCGTGATACAGAATGCGCGCTTTATGTTATCGAAGATCAATCAATTAATGAGGTGGATGGAGATTTCGATGATTATCGTAAAGAATTATTGGAAAGTTTGGGCGAAATTATTAACAGCCCGAGTATTGCTGCGAACGCAGCCGTAGCGCAATAAATAAATAAAAATTGCGCTTTTTTTTTTTAGATAATTATATTTAATATTTGGTTATTTTTTATTGTCATTTTATCAAAAAATAAATAATTATTATTTATATTCAATATTTAATTAATTATAATATCAGGGATTCTTTAAATTTATCAGAATTGTAATAAATATATATAAAAAAAACTGCATATAATAATCAGGTACTTTTATTTAAGATGGTTAATCACATCTAAGAAATTAAAATTAGAGTTTCGTAATTTTTCTTTAACTTCTAATAAAATATCCATTTCTAATTTATGTTTTTGCCGTTTATGTTCCAATTCTAGTTCGTAGATTTTTTGAAAATGTTCGTATTTTAATTTGAATAAGGCCTCTTCGTGTTTTATTTGTTGTCTTATTCGTTCGTCTTGAATATCGAATGATTTTTCTTCGATGTCCGGTGTTACGCGCAAGTGTTCGAATGGTACGCTATTTTGTACTATGACTTCATGTAGTAATGTTTCATTTGGATGTACTTTTTCTTCGTGAATTGATAGCGGACTCCTTGAACGATCATCATTTGCCGGTAAAGAGTCCTGAAAATAATTCAATTTTATTTAAAATATTTCGTTATTTATTGTAATAATTTATTTACATGATTTAAATTGTTTGAAATATACTTTTGATTTGCGTTCGCGTCTATTATTAAAACATCAGGAACTAAATTCGCAACTTGTAAATCCAGGCCAGTCATTTTTTTCTGATAATTATTCGCTTTGGCTAACATTTTCATTCGTTTCCACATATCTTTTAGTTTAGATTTTTCCCTTCTTGAACCTTGCAAACGCATTCCATGATAAATTTGCGCCCAAGCTAAATCCTTATCTTTTTTTTCGGCTGTTTTATCCAAAATAGATTTACCATAAATTTTCATTAAACCTATTAAAGCTAATTTTTCTTGTTCGGTCCAATTTTCCGAACGTTCGCGTTTCTTTTTTGGATAAATTTCATCTAAATCTAATGGTTCTATTTCAAATAATTTTTTTGTGTTCATTTCAATATTCATGTTCTAATTTTTATCACAGTTAATACTTCCATTGTTGTAACGTAAATATAAACAATGCAAGTCGATTAATGTACTTATTTTAATTATGGTTTAAAATTAAACTTCGGTTTGTAAACCCGATAATTATCACTTATCTAAACCTGCCATAATATAAACTCATCTTGTCCGTTTTGAGATAAACTACGCAGGCTAAATTTTAGGGAAAATCAAAATAGATATTCTACTTTTTTTCTAATTATATTCGAATACTAAAGTCTCTGATGATTTTTATTCAAACACAATTAAATAACAACGATTCTAACAATGATAAAAACTATATTCCATTAAAATACTGTTTCAATTATTAGTTACGCTGATATCTGATAATTTTTGTAACAAGAGCAGTTTAACAATATAAATATTTTGATTGTTTCATAAAACTATCAGAGAAATCATCATAGCATTTTCTAATATTCAGAATAATTGGTACTCCTGAAACAACTAAATTTATCATCAGATATCAATCAGAAGGAATAACCTGAAAATATTTCTAAATTCTCTAATTTTCCTTAAAAAATGTCGCGAAATTTCTTAAAAACGAATACCCCGTTAATGCAAAATATACGTACATATATTAAAAAGTATAAATGGGATGGTGAGGGTATTAAATATCCAGGCTTTACATACTATCCAAGGTTTTTATAGGTTAAACAACGATTTAAAAATTAAATTAATGTTAGAATTTTTCTAGACACCCTGATTTTAAAGACCCACCTTACGAACCAACTAAATTATTTAGAGTACAACGAATTAAACCAGTCAAAGGTAATCCTTACTGGGAGAAAAAAATATTACAAGAATTAAAATTAGACGGCAAGGTAATTCTAATAAATTAATTGTTTAAACAAATTAAAATAATTATATTTAATAGGCCGGTGATGTAGCTATAGTTAAAAACATCCCTGAAAATAACGCACGCCTATGGAAAATAAAACATTTAATTAAAATCGTTCCAATAACATTTCCAAATGGAATGCCTAACGAAGATGAGTTAGATTGTACATTTTTAAAAGAAAATGGTGAATTAATTGTTAATAAAAGATTAAAACCAACTCAAGATGTTTTAGAAGCTACAGAAAGTTTCGAGAAAAATGCGAAAAAATTAGATGGTAACACATTGCGAAGAAATTCGCGATTAAAATGGTTAAGTGGCTGGGATACTAGCCTTTAAATATGTATTTTAGTTGTAAATAAATAAATTGTAGACATTTTCAGAATAAAAATAAAAGTTTATTTAATAGAAACTCAGTCTTCCAATTACAAAAAATAAATAATACTATATATGAATTTATTTTTTTATTTTTTTCTCTTTTGGTTCTTCGTCTATTCCATTTTCTTTATTATTTGTTTCTTCTAATGGCTTTTTCGTCGGTCCAGTTAATATAATAGGAATTTCCCGTACATTTTCTTCCAATTTTCGTTTTCTGGAAGTAATAGTCAAAATTCCATCGGACGATAACGAAGACTCAACATTGGCCGTATCATGTCCTTTCGGTAAAATATATTTCCGTACAAAATGCCGTGAAATATATCCATGTTCGTCTTCTTTTTCTTCATGTTTACCTTCAACAACAATTGTATTATCTGTAGTTTTAACCGTTAATTCTTCCGGATTGAATTGTTGAACGTCCATCCGGACTTCGAAAGTATTTTTATCGGATTTAACGACGGAACTATCGTCTCTACGATGAAGCGGACGCGAAACATGTCTTCGTAAAACTATCGGATGGTAATAATCTTCTAAATCTAGAAGTTTATCTAAACTTCTTCCGCGGTTTCGGTTCACGAAGTAATCATCGAAGTTTGCGCAAATAAATGGTAATAATGCCATTCTGGAAATAAACTTATTTTATTAATAAACCATATTTTAATTTGATGTAAATGTTACTTACTTTTAAAATAAAATCTCGAAGAATTACAATCACTGTTCGCACTATTCACTTTCCAAATTTAAGATAAATTTCTGGAATAAATAGAATAACTATTTTCACAGTTCGCTTTTCAAGTTTAGCTTACGCACAACAATTTCAAACTGATAAAAACTCTCCGCGGTGTTCGCCTTATATATAGTTACGAGTTTCTAGAAACAAACCGCGCTGAATTTTCTAGAAACTTCAGGAAAATCTATTGTTCTAGTATATATTTATAACGAAATATTGAAATAAATAACGCAATATATATTTTAAAATTTTATTTATTACAAATAACAACATTGCTGCACAAATTTAACAATTTAAATCAATTTTAACAATGATACAAAATTATTTTATATAAACTCTTGCGTTGCTAAATAATCACAGTCTTTATTAATATATAAAACAACAAATTATTTAAAAAATAAGCAGTTTAACTATCTACAATATTTAATAAACAATTTCATTTGAACAATTTGATTTCATGTTGTTTTGTGTAATATTTTTATCCTACAAGCAAATTTTTAAGATGTATAAAAATTTAAAATGATTGTATAGCAATATAACTATAGATTTTTTTATGTATATTTATTTGAAAACTGATGCTAAAATTTTGAATGCTTCAAATCTACGTATTTTGGCAACGTTTTTTTTTTTTTAAAGTAATTTTATTTACAATTAATACATCTATTTATAACTTAAATATATAATTCAGTGCGTACTAATTCTAATAAATTTGGTGTTATTAATTCAATTAACATATATTATTTGATAAATTATAAATATTTTTTTTTCTTCATAAGATTGTTTATTTTATACAATTTACAATTAGTTAAAAATTTGTTTCACAACCGGGTTCATTATAAACTCTTGTTAATTCAAATAATTCATTGGATAATTTATTGTAATTCGTATACAAAAATTTTGTTTTTGTTTTAAGGGAGAAATTAGGTGATTGGATAATTTGTAAATTGTTGATATTTAAAATTGCAGATGAATTTTTTGAATTAATAAGAGATTTTTATATATTATGTATATTTATAGCCTTACAATGAAATAAGCAATTTAGGCACGTACTACAGATATGATTATGAGCAAATATGATTGCCTCCAGTTTCTAAGTAACTCTGTTTTCTGAGCTGCGAATCAATCGCAAAGGCAATAATTTAAAATCATCTAAATTTATGTCTAAACTGGACGTTTTGCGCGTATACTAATTAATTAAAAATTGCTCTTGATTTATCACCAAATAAAAAATACATTGGTGTTTTTATTCAAATATGCGGTTTTGAGTATTGTTTATAAAATTATATATTAATACTGCTAATCAGTTTCTCAAATTTATGAAAAAATGATTGTTGCATTTATTTGTTGCTAATTTTGTTTTACCCTTAAAATTTTTAACAACAATAGAGCACCTTATATTTATAAATATCATCTTTAGCTTCCACGCTTTTAAAATCATGCAACATATATTATTAGTACCATCAAAATTCTGGACGGTACGTAAGTCATACGAAATATTTTCAACTATAATATAAAAATAATGATTCACCAACAATCGTCCATAACATCATTATACAAAACACACACATGTTTCAACATATCAATAAACTCAAATCTTTCACACAAATTCAAATCGTATTTTTTTAAACATTCCATACAATTACAACGAAATAAATTCATATTTTGTCAACGTGTACTAGAACTATCAGAAGTTGTAGATTCTGTTTCAGTTGTATCGTTGCTGTAAGTTCGGAAATTCGGTGGTGGAGGTCCGGATGGGTATTCTGGAACTGGTGGTAATACGTTATCCTGGAACATTCCGGAGATGTTTCCAGCCGGGGAATAATTCGCTACGACGATTACTTTCCCAGAACGGGAACGCGCTTTACCGACACCAAAATGCCGTGATTTTATCCATACTAATTGCGTAAAATGGCCTACAAAAAAAANCCAAGTTTGTGCATAATGGCATAGCTGCAAAAAATTCAGTTTATAGAATAAAAAAAAAAATGAAAAATAAATTATAAAAAAGCTTTATTTCAAAATAAAATACATTGTCAATAATACTTTGGTTGTTAAATTATTCTAGCGTTGCTAAACTACAATTTTGTTCATGGGATAAAATTTCAGTTGCTGGTGCAATTATTCTACATCCTACATTATTATATTTACAAGGATAATACAATTGTGAAACTACTTGTTCTAATAAATAATTATGAACAGTTCCTAAGTCGACACGACAAACAGGACAAATTGTAACATTTTCTTTACAAAATTGACAAATACTATGACCATTCGAACATAAATAAATCGGAGAAACAAATAAATGATCACAAATCGGACATTTTAAATCATTTAATAAATTTGATTCAATAATATTATTATCGTTCCACGTTATTTTTAATTTTAAATTAGCTTGCAGCGTGTCAGGATTGTTCAATAAAGTATTAATCGAATTTAAATCAATTTCTAACGCTTTATTTATATCAATTGTTTGAATGATTTGATTAGTTTCTTTTTTAAAAGTTATCGAAGTATTTGTATCTTTATTTAAAAACTCTAATTCCATGTAATAAATATGATTATATTCTGGAGTTGTTACACAAACTGAATTACACCAAATTTTTTTAGAATCTACATCGAATTTACATTGAAATATAAATTCGATTTCATTATCTAAAATGAAATAGTTTAATTCGTAATTTTTAGTTGAATCGAATGTTATTAAACTGTTTGGAATATAAATATTAGGATGATCATCTTTATAGTGAATTTTTAATTGATTTGTAACTCCAGACCAGCTACAATCTTGTACCGGGCAATTATATGGTCGAAACTGACAAATTGCTTCATGTATTGCTACATGTTTACCCGATGGTTTTTCGGTGCAACCACTTTTTTGGTACATGCATGGAAATACGAATAATTCTACTAATGCTTCATATGGTTTAATAAGAGATGCTTTTGTCCGACCTTCTTTAATTAAACCAGGGATATAGCAACGTCCGCAGATCATGTCACCATTTTCATATATCATTACGGGAGGAACATTTAAATAATTTTTGCAATCCTCGCAGATTAATGTTGCTAAGAGTCTTTCGTATTTTTGGCTATGAGTAATACCCTAATAATTCAAAAATTATATGTAACAGAATTTAGAACTAATATATAATAACTTACTCTTGCAATATTCATTATTTTACAAGTAATGAGTACAGTTATGTTATCAATTTGTTATCAATAAGCTAACCTTAAACGTTATTGTCGTTTTTATAAGAAATTTGATATAGAAATATTAAAATATGGGTGCTATATCGTTTGGTACAATAATGTAATGTGTTTCCCACCACTTAAGGCGCATTAATAGTAAATTGCTTCCTTTGCATCTATTAATTTTCCATTCTACGTAACCGTAGTTTCATTATAAGATCCATTAACGCGTCATATTGGTTCAAATCACGAAAGCTTTTGATTTTAAGACAAAATACTATACCTGTGTAGACATTGTAAGAGGTGGTGCACAATGTCTTTGACGATATACATTATGCCAGCATAAACAATCTGTTATGAAATCGCTATCCTGCCAGGCTGTTCTTAATTCCGTGCTATCCAGGACCATGCTTACAGGACGGTTGATTAGAATCTGGAAATTATCCATAATTAATACATTTCAAAACTGTTGTCTATTATCTTTTCAAATAGTTCATAAATAATCATTACCAAAAAAATTAGTTTTTAAGAATTGAAATTTTTGGAAATACAAATATCGATTTATCAGTAAAAATAATCAATAAAAATGAACCTATTTGGTATATTGTATTCATAATGTTCCTAATTGATTTAAAGCATAAAAATTTTACCCTCAAAATAGACCATTTTTGGCAAAAATCACGACTTACAATACAGCAATTTTAAACATTATCGTTTTTTGCAAAATTCTCGCGAAATAATTGCGCTATTAAGCTGATACTTTGAAAATATACGTNGTATTGTCTATTATCTTTTCAAATAGTTCATACACCATATAGAAGCATTACCAAAGAGATTTTAAGTCAGTAGTTACTAAGAACTGAAATTTTTGGAAATACAAACATCGATTTATCAGTAATAATAATCAATAAAAATGGAACATTCATAATGTTCCTAATTGATTTATAGCATAAAAATTTTACCAGCAAAATAGGCCATTTTTGGCAAAAATCACTAGCAGTTATTAAAAATTGAAATTTTGTAAATACAAATTTATTTAATCATAATATTTTCTATTGATTTATCAGTAAAAATAATCAATAAAAATGGACCATTTTTGAATATAATATTCATAATGTTTCTATATGATTTATAATATAAAAATTTTACCCGAAAAATAGTCCATTTTTGACAAAAATCACGACTTATAATACAGCAATTTTAAACATTATTGTTTTTTGCAAAAATCTCGCGAAATAATTGCGCTATTAAGCTGAAACTTT
>NEEE01003147.1:0-20076 GCA_002278615.1 Pogonus chalceus
GACCGATTTCTGAGCTATTATCTAAAATTACAGCTTAATTACTCGATATTTTTGTAAAAACAAAAAATGCTAAATTCGCTGGACTATATCTAATTATTTTAATTAAAAATTACTTATTTTTGAGACATTATTCCTAAGGCAGAAATCAGCTAAGAACATAATGATACGTGTATTTCCAAAGTTTCTGCTTAATTACGCATTTATTTCGCGAGATTTTTGCAAAAACATGAAATAATGAAATTTTTTTCAGGTGTTATTTTTCTGGTAAAAATTAAATAGGATCAATATGAGTTTTTTTCAAGTTTTAGCTTAATAGCGCAATTATTTTGATATTATTGCAAAAAAAGAAATCAAGCTGAAGCAGTCAGCAATTTTTGTCTTAACCTGGCAAATTACGGAATGTTTTTTTTTTCAAAATCATAAATAATAAATTCCAGGAATCGACCAAATTTTCAATTAATTTTTAATTGTAAAAAATTATGCAATATGCATAGATAATCAAAGTTCAGCCTACTAGTTTTTATATTATTTTCATATTAATTTGTAGAATTGTTAAATGCAAAAATCTTTGATGAATAACTTTAACATATTTAAGGTATTAAGAATCTGATGAATCATTTAATATATATGTAAATAAAATATATTATTTAAAGGGTTACCTACCTAGTGTATTAAATTTAAAAAACTGAAATAGAAGTGTTAGGAAATATTAATAGTTTCACTAGAAATCTTGGTATTAGCAATTAAAAAGATATTTTATTTTAAATACATTATACGTTAATATTAGTTTTAAGGTGGATAAGGTATGAATAAAACCAATATATAATAAACATTTTTTTTTTCTTATTCAAACTTATATCCTTACATATACACAGTACAAAAAAATTATATTTCACCCCTATATTAAGGGATCAAAACATACTTGTGTAAGATAGGTAGGTACTGTACAAAAGATTTTTGCTCATACTACTGTACAATCACTTCGAAAAGCAAATAAATAAACATTTTTATATCATTCAAACAACAATTTACATATATGACAGAAGTAAACGATAAAATGGTAGTGATATTTATTAATGCAAGTATTTATTATTTATACATGAACGATAGCTCAATATTCAGTACCGCATTGCACATTTGAGCTTTATTTATTTTTTTAATATTTTTCATCATTTTATTAATTAGTTTAAATGATGAGTCGTTGTATTATACGCACACTAACAACTGAGAGATCAAGTTAGCAAACCACAGAATATATACCAAGTATGATCAAGAGGGCAACCTGCGCCCTTTTGTCAGTCAGTGCAACTTATATTTTACAACTAATTATACAAATATTTGCCAAAAATTAAAGTAATCATCTACTCAAATAACAATATAGAGTAATTATTTTTATATATTTTTTTTGATAAAAAAAAATCTCTATTAAAAATAACTTTTTCCTGTGATGCATAATTCATGATGTAAATAAAACATTTATTTACAATGCAGTTAAGGTAGTTATTTGAGAAGGTGAATACTTTAACTCACCGCACCTGGTTTTACGATTTTTCGCGTTTTATAAACGTCTTTAAATTGGCACTTTGAATGAAATAGCACTTAAAAAGTCCATTTAGTAGATAATACATGAAATGTGTTTGTGTGAGTTAAAGTGTTTATCCATATTATATACGTTTTTCAAAAACTTTTATTCATATTTAAAATATTTTGTGATTACAATTACGGAAAACACTGCAAAGTGTAATACTTCCAATTAAATATTGACATAGTTTCCAAGGTATACACTAGCGGAAATTGACAGGACACAATTCAGTTTTGTTTTTTTTTTTATACATATAACAATATCAATACTATTATTATAAATATTTTGTACTGTTGTTAAAGAAATTTTAAAATTAAATGAACTTTTTTATTATTATTATTTTATACATCATCAATTTTCATTAGTGTAAAAAAATTAAAGGAAAAAGATTATTCTTCGCAGTGTTATTTAACAAATTTATTATTAAATATTATGTAACAGTACAATCAAAATATTTAAAATGGTGTCCCACCGAATAATTTAAGTCTTTACAATAATAAGTTCTGCGATCAAATTGAAAATATCGATTTTTATAATTAACAGAGGCACAGTACATACAAGTGAAACACTAGTACTTTGCATTTTTTTAAGTTTACAACATTGATATATTTATTGAAGGCGTCAGATGCCTAGACATCAATTAAGTGAGAAGAATTGGCTAATTACAAAATATAACGGGCTAAATCGTATTGAATTTAGCTCGTTACTAAGCCACTAGCACTACTAACAGGAAGATAAACCGTGCATATCAGCATTCGACGACTAACTCGCTCAGACTTGTTAATAAGTCTGCGTTATAATAACATTTACACAATGTACATTAGGGAATATTTTATATGTACACAAACATCTCGCTACAAACACTCAATAAATTTGTGTAGTTCAATTTACAATCAAAATTGTCAATAAATGCTTCAATTTCACTTCAGTTTATCCAATATCACACTAAAGAACCAACAAATTAAAGGGGAAAAAATAGTTTTATCACAACAACAATTTTTAATTGAAATATTTTTCACGCCGCTTCTTTCGAGTCCGTATCGTCATTAGCTGGGCTACCAGAGGGTGAATTTGAATCTGAACTACTTCCACTTAAGTCCTTCTCTGTTTTTATACATCCATCAAGCAAACTATCATCCGTTTCATTTTTAACAGTATGATTTTTTAATAAACTCGACAAAACAGATAAAGAGTCTTTCACTGTATGGTAGATAATGTTTTTTATTTGTAATTTATCTTCATGGTTTGTGTGAGTGTCTGATAATTCACGGAACTCTTGTGTCAAATGGAAACAATGGGAAACATTTTCAGGAGATACAAAATCTTCTGCAACTTTTATACAATTGTGAAGATTTCGGACTTGATGTGGTGCACCAGCTGGAATGAATACAGCATCACCAAGACATTGTACTATTGCATAGCCTTCTACTCCATACTCTTTGTACAATCTTTCTCGCAATGGACCATCAAGATAACCACTCTGATCATGAATTGGGTCATGATGCGGTTCTAGCCTTTCCCCTTTTTCAAGTGCAACTTTATTTAATAAATCTCTGATTTTATCAGCATCCCGAGCATTGTAAATGTGCCATAATGCACCTGGGAGTTCACCTTTATCGCGTACTCTTCTTCGTGTTAGAATATCACATCCAGCTTCATCAATTGCTCTAAATGCTTCTTTAATATGTTCATCGTTATCTCCATCTTTCGGTATTCCAACATATACCATTACGTTAACTGCATCAGAGATATCTAAATGTAGATTTGTTGTTCCTTTAGTTGGATGTAAAGCTGAACCATAAGCATTGTACATTTTTGGTCCTAAATCTGGTCGAACGAAGCACTCAGGTAGTCTACTCGCCAAATTCAAACGGCCAGTACGATGAGTATACTCGGAAAGAGGTAAAACACGCATTAAATCATTGAATCTTGATGGCATTAATTCAGCGAAATCTTCACCTGGTGGCCAGTCTTTCAGTTTCAATAACATCGGATTACCGCGTTCATCTTTCAAACGTTTCGAAAAATGTTCAAAACCTTCCCAGAATTTACTCATAGGTTGATTTGGAACCAATTTTCCAGTCATACAATTAATTAGATCGTTCTTTTCATCGCCGAAATCTCTAATGAATGAATCAGGATGCCACAAGTTCATATCAAGACTCTTTGCTACATCGGATACAATTACTGGTTGTCCACGTTTCCACTGGTCCTGGAATAAGAATAAAAATAATATATTAATATAACTCAACAATATAATAAAGTAAATTTATAATTTTTCACGTTTAAGAAAATTAAATTACCTGGAAAATTCTATAATTTCCTGCATGGGCTGGATCAGTAAGTCTTAATAATTTTCCATCACAAAGCCAAGAATGAGGAATATTAGGATATAAAATTTTGCTTTCAGTTAAAGTCATAATCCTTATTGGTAATGGTTCTCTGCCTTTAGTTTGCCAGTTATATCTTCGGACAAAATGTTTTAATTCAACAGATTTAACATCATTCAAAACATCATCTTTGTGAACTGTATCTTCAATAACACTTGAAATAACTTCATCTAAAGTTTCCATGCGAGTTTTTTTGTTACTCTTCGGTAATCCGTTATTATTTGGATTTGAAATCGTATTAGCTGGTGAAGCAGCTCTACTGCCATTGGACTTATGAGACGGACGGATAAGTAATTCTCTTAAAGTTGAAAAATTACCATCTTTTTCTCCATCAGAATCGCTACTACAATCATCTTTGTTCTTCGAATCTTCGTTACTAAGTGCAACATCTGCTAACCAACTCAAAGGCGATTTTTTATCTTCTTTTACTCCGTTTACAGATGGTTTTTTATCGTCATCTTCTTCCTTCTTTTCTGTTTTGACACCATTTAATTCACCTTTGATCAACCCTTTGATGATATCTTTATAAGCTGCACCGTTAATCGATTTAGATTCTTTACTTAATGGGCAAGCGCAAAACTGTGGAATTCCCCATAATTCACGAAATTCGTGAGTGCGTTTGCCAAGTTTAGGTAACGAATCACCAGCGATTATTTGAGTAAGCATTAATTTTTCTTGTTCGTGAGGTTGTCGGTTAGTACACTGCAACCAACTGAATTCATCTCGATCTTTTCCTGCTTCACCCCAAATTTTGATTGTGCCGTTTTTCCGACCCTTAAAATAGAGAAAAATAAAATTAATTTTTGTTAAAATTGGAAAGAACAATTGAAAAACTTACTTTGTAGCAATCTAGGCAAACAACGAAGCCGCATTTCCCGCAGGCCCAATGGAAATTGAATAGAGTTGTTTCACATACATCACACATTTCACGAACACCCTGTACCACTCGTTTCCAGGCTATTGTTTTATCTGTAATAAAATAATATATTTATTAAAAATATGTACGAAAATTCTTTGAATTAGTTTATGGGACAAATTACGCTTCATTAAGACGGATTTTCATCAAATTAAAAAACTTACCGTCTGNCTATTGTTTTATCTGCAATAAAAAATATATTTATTAAAAATATGTACGAAAATTATTTGAATTAGTTTTGGGACAAATTACGCTTCATTAAGACGGATTTTTACCAAATTAAAAAACTTACCGTCTGACATATGTTCTGCGAGCGCGTCTCTCTCTTGGACAAGTAAATCGCAAAAATGATCTCCGACTTGATGTAAAAGTAGTCGAGACATTTCTAAATCCAAGTCGGGGGGTGGACTATCTGACAATGGAAGCCACAGTTTCAAGTCTTCCTGCAAACATAATAATTAATATTTCGAATATTAAAGAGCAACAAAACAAAATTATTTAGAGACTAATGTTATAGAAATTAAAAGAGCGACTTCCATTTTAAATAAAAATGATAAATAGTCCAAGAGAAATTAATTTAATGATAAATTTAGATACTTTAAAATATAATTTTGTCAGAAATGTATTTTTACGTTTCATATTGAAGCGTAATATGTCCCCGGAAATGATAAATTTACACTTTTTATAAATAACATATATGATTTTAGTGGATATACTAGTGACATGCTTTCTATTATGAATGAAACACATATTACGCTTAGATGATAATGAAATAACGAGTCATATTCGTATTTTACATAATTTACTATACATAAATAAATTGCAAAACAATACAAATAAAATAACGAATACAACTCTAGGGTGTGCAAATATGGATGTCGCTCAAAAGTGCTTAGAAAAATTGAAAATTACCTCAGAAGCATCTTTATGTGGATCGGAAAATCCAGCAATTGCGAGTTGTCCATTCTTGGTATATCTTAATCTTCGGAACGCATAAAACCGACAAAAAATATTTGGCATGTTCTTAGATCGTTGATTTGGAGTCCACCTACACTCCCGACACTTAGCTAATTTTGGTGCAACTTCAAAGCATGGTCCGTCTTGTAAAAAACTTTCACCGGTTTTTTTCAATTGCCCCACTGGTGGTTTACGAAAGGGGTCGCGTTGGGGCAAAGAAGGTTCACGTTCTTCGCGTGATTTCTTCTGTCGCGGCTCCTCCCCTTTATCGTTTTTTGAACTCTTAGGTCTGCGTCCACGTTTTCTAGGTTCTTTATCTTTCTGGTTTGCTGCATTTCCACCATTCGCTGTCTTTTTCCCACTTGTAGTGGTTTGTGTACTTGCACCGGAATCTGAATCTTTTTCACTCCCACTTTCTTTATCGCTATCGCTGCCACTTTCACTCGCGGCAACTGATTGACTGGTTGTTACTTTTCGTTTTTTAAGGTCTTCACTTGGAGTTTTTTTAATAGTTCCACCCCCTTTCTTTCTTTTTACTTTAGGTGGTTTACGTTTGGGGGGAGATTTACGACCTCTTTCTTGATCTGAACTTGATGAATCATCTCCTCCTTTAGTGGAGTCGGTCCCATGGCCGTTTAAAGTTGAATCTTTAGTTTGACCTTTTCTTACATTTCCTTTGGGAGTCAAAGATTTTGTTTTATTGATACTATTGATAGCCATTGTTCCAATAGAATGTAATGATGTTACAGGAGTACTAATTTCTTTGGTTTGATTACTGGAATTATTGACGTTTGGAATGGGTAAAGTGACACAACTTCCACTTCCGGTTACACCTGTTGTATCTTCAACATCTTCTCCGGTATGTCTTTGAAGCCACGCTTTTTTTAAGTGTCTAACAGGATAGTTAGTTGACGATTTAATTGGACCCGGGCTATTTGATTTCTCAGAATCAACAACACTTGGTGTTAGGTTAACTTTAATTGGTGTAGTAGGAGCTTCAGACACAACTGTACTAGGAGTAGACACTACGGGAGCAGAACTAGAAACAACTGGATTACTGTTTGTAACTGGATTAGATTGCGATACTGTGGTAACACTATTCGTGGTACTCGGGACAGTAGATATTGTTAATTTTGCACTATCAGTTTGTGCAACAGTTACAGAGGAAGGAACTGATGTCACTTGAGTTACACTGACTTCCTGTTGTGATTCAGATAAATGATGTGGTTGAGATATGATTATTGTATTCGCGGGCGTTCTATACGCAGCTGTATTGACAACTGTTGTGATTGTTGTCGCAGCACTTGCTATTAACGGACTTGGTTCACTAACACGTGCTAACTGTGGTTGCATTGAGGATCCACTCACATGTAGACTTAATGGCTGCGGGGATGGTTGTTGTGGAGGTGGTTGCTGTTGCATTTGAACTCCACCTGGACTATCCAATTTTCTTTTCTTTACTTCTAAAGGAATTGGACCTGCTTGTGGATGATTTAACGGTGTACCTTTACGTTTAGGTGATGTTACGTGCTCCTCACGATTTGTACTTCTGTCCGAAACACCTAAGTCTAACGGTTGTGTTTGCACCGCAGGACTAACAGATGAATGATGCATAGATAAGGGCATTTGCGGTAAATTATGCGGTAAATGGGGAGATCTTGAAATTGGTGACGGTGCTGCTGTAGCTGTTGGGGGTGATGTACCATGATGTATTAACGGCTTAGGTGTCAATCCACCAGGAACAGCACCTCCGGAGTATAGATTTCGTTCATACAAAGCTCTCGATGATTCTAAAGATGATCTACTTGAATGTGCAGGCGGTGGGGGAGGACAGCTTTGAGCTTGCATCTGATGAGGATGTGGAGGATGATATTGTGACACTTGTTGATAAGGAGATGGTGAAACAGAACTTGGTAATAGTGGTTTGCTTGTAAGAGGAATTGGTGCATTTGACTGAGCAGATTCTTGTACTCGTTGAATTGGTATTCCAGAACCAATTCCAGCATTAGGTTTACCATAGATATGTGGTGGTGCCGGACTACTAACTTTCGGTTTACTACCACTAGAAGTAGAACTTCCAACTGGTAAAGCATAATGAGATGAACCAATATTAGCCGCAGATGTATGATAAGCATATTGACTCGCGGCACTGGATTTAACATTAGCATGTTGTTGTTGCTGCTGCTGTTGATAAACTTCAGCAGCCGATCTGCTACTATACCTAACTGCTTCTGCTTGTGCTTGGTGTGCAGAATTTGACTGATGCATATGAGGAGATTGTCTTTGATGCATCTGATGCGGGCTTGGTAACTGACTACTTCTGTGGTGATGAGGAGCACTGGTATGTGATTGACTTTTTCCCAGATTCTGTGGTTCCATATGATGATGCGGGCTAGGTGTATGCGGATGTTGTAAGTGATGCGGTGACTGAGTTGGACTTCTGTACTCGTAAAGAGTTGTTTTATGTTGTTGAGCACTAGAAGTAGGGATATAATGCGACATCATTTCACCAGTACGTAATTTCGGACTTGGTGAATGAGTAACAGATACTTTTGAAGGTTCTAAGTAGTGCGGGCTTTTAACTTCATGTTTAACTATAACACTTGAACTACTTTTCATTTCACTGATTAAAGGAGGAGGGTTTGTTAACACTAGTTCACGTTCACGTTCACGGTCAATCATTGCACTTGATTTATTAACTATAAGTCCACTATTTGTTTGTGATGGTCCTTTATGATGGTCCATTTTCACTACTTTGGAGTCATGAGGAATAAAACCCGGTTGGTAACCAGGATAACCACCGAACAGGCTCATATTAGGTTCTGCTTTCGGGAGGGAAGTATGTCCCACAGAAAGTTTATCATTCACTTTGATACTAGCAGAAGAGACACGGCTATGTGCAGGGGGAGGGTATTCTTGTTTAGAAGAAACGCTGGACGAACGTTGATTCTAAAAAAATAAAATAATTATTAATATATAAAATAAATAATTACAATAACAATTTGAAATACCGTCATTGCGTGGTAAGCTCTCTCCCTTTCTCTAGCTTCTTGTCTCATAAATTCATTAGCCGCTAATTGCCTGCGATGTTCCCTTTGTTGATGTTCTTGTTCAACCCGTTTACGATCCTCCTCAGCAGCGTGAGGCCTCTGAGAAGGTGGAGGTAAACTGATCAGACTCCAAGGATGATGATTTCGATCTCTCTGTAAAGAATCAACGAACTGCTAAAATAAATAAGAATCAAACATTAACAAGCGCACCTGTTATGGTATATCATAACAGGTAAAGACTGAAATTAAGTTCTATCTTAAGAGATTACTTGATTTCGTTACTTTACCATTATTTTTAAGAAAAATTCTTTACATTAATTTATAAAATAGAAAAGCAAGGTTAACTAGCTAATATAAATAAGTATCAAACATTAACAAGCGCACCTGTTATGGTATAGCATAACAGGTAAAGACTGAAATTAAGTTCTATCGTAAAAGATTACTTGATTTCTTTACTATACCATTATTTTTACGAAAAATTCTTTACATAAATTCATAAATAAACTAATATGATTTAACTATATTAAAATGTATTTAAATTATTTATAAACTTACAAGAGTTACACAAATATCTTCACAAGATAATAAACAACAATAACAAAAAAACATTGTTTACTTGTATTTATAAAAACAAAATTATCTTTCGGTAACTATATAAAATAAAATAACAAAAATGTTTCTAATGAATCATAAATTATAATAAAAAATAAAATAATTTCTGTAAATATAATTACAAAGTGTAAAGAATCTTTCAAATGCAATTAATAACAATATGAAAATTACCTTTTGTTGCGCTAGCCGTAGAGATTCTTCGAAATGCTTATGTACAGCTAGTTCCGCTGTTTGTTTATCCTGCCGTTCTCTTTCCTGTTCACGTTCAATACGATCTTGTCTCTCTCTTTCTTGTTTTTCTCGCTCTCGTTCAATTTTCTCTCTCTCTTGTCGCCCCCTTTCTCTTTCCATTCTCTCTCTTTCTTCTTCACGTTTTTTATGTTGCGCCTTTTCCAACTCTCTTTCCCTACACAAATAATAAATCATTTTATCGTAACTATTTGAAAATAAATAACTCGTGTTGTGTCTTAATATAGAACAAATTACGATAAATAATAAATATATAATATTTCAAATGACATTGAAATATAAAACTAGCAAATAGATGGCAAACAAATCAATAAATACTGTGTTAGTTAGTCATCAGCGTAAATATAAGTTTTAACAGGAAATATATTCGTACACGCAAACATTTTTATATGAATAATTTCAATGAACGATAAGATTATTGATAAGAAAAATTAATTAAAATTTTATCGTATAATGGAATTAAAATTCTAATAAATAAATGATAATAATACAGTAAATAAACTAAATCTTTATTAAAAAATTTTAAACTATTTTTTTAGGTCACAAGATAAAAATAAATATATTTGTTTTTTGTTATCTATAACTGGTAAATAATGATAACGATCCAGCTGTAAAGCAGCACTTACTGAATTTTATTTGTTGAGGCGTAATTCGTTGAACAAGAACTAACAGTAAACAAAGGCAGCAAAGCCATTGTTAATGATTTTTCTTTTTCACATTAAATAACGTACAAACTAAAGAGTTTCATATTAAAAATAAAATTCGTTGCATTAAATCCTAATAATTACAAATATTTAAATATTAAGAATAGTATAACTGAACTGTTCTCATCACCAATTTGAAACGAACTGATTTCTATGCTACAAATGTTCAGTTTAGTGGGGGAAAATCTAAGTTTACACTGGTTAAACCGTTGACTCACTAACACTGCAGCGCACTTGCACAAATAAATAACTTGAGATATACACTATCAAATACACAAACAAAATATGCGATAATAAAGTTTTTAGTTGCGCAATAATATTATATTTTTCATGATAATAAAATAGTAATGTTACAAATTATTTATTTTAAATGCGGTACGTGTTACTTCTGCTAAATATCTATACAAACTAAACATCAAAATGTACGAACACCATGGGACATGAATATCCAACCGTTCTTTCCAACACTCCCCGCCCCAGTGCAGCTACACACAAGGGAACTGATGCAGCAATAAACTTGCTTAGGTCAACACTTTAGAATATATATTTATAGATTTATCTTTTTTTTATTACACTTTCCATGTATTTCATAAAAAACCTAAAAATGTTATCATATAACTCTGAACATGTGCAAAACGATTCCAATTATATTTATTTTAAACCATAAATACATTTTAAATTATTTTTACATTTCTTTTAATTTCATAAATAAAATTTAGAATACACAGTTCGTTTGATGGATATATAGTCTAAGATCCAACAGACATAATAGCTATGTTCTGTTCGAAACGATGAAAGTAAAAAAAAAAAGAGGAAAAAAATGCCACAAGCTCAAACACGACAGATGGATCGTTAACAAAGATGGCGGTTAGTTACGAATGTAGCTATCACATGATCAAAGTAATTTATTTGTTTGATGATGAAAAAAGACTAATTAAACTGAATTAAAAATTGGTAAATCCAATTGATTTAAAAATTTATGAATTACAGTTGAATAGTTTATTTATCTAATCTGAAGACTATTCAATCGTTTTTTCTCTCAGCTGCTACTGATAACATAGAATATAATCAATTTAAAGTGTTTGTTTAGTGAGAAACGGAACAACTTAAATGAATTATTCCATTGCTGTTTACTCCAATTTATAATTTTATATATTTTTAAATTATTGCTTCAAAGTATTACAAAAAAAAAAAAAAAAAAAAAAAACATCAATCATATCAAATTTAATAATGTTTTGTTGTACATTTAATTAGACATATTGAAATCTATCTATAGAAAGATAATAAACCCTTGATAATAATTCTTTCATAAATATGTATTCGTCTGCTTATTCTTTGAAGAAGTTACTAGTTCTAGGTTAAAATTCACGGCTGCAAACCTGTTTAAACTAGCATATAAAGAAAAACCAGTTTTTATTTTTGCACACATTCCTTTCCAACTACCTGGTCTTGTCGGTTTATTGTTAAAGTATGGGCTTCCTAATGGTAAGCTTTTGTTAAAAATTTACAGAGAAAATTTGAAATTTGTTTATTCAACCAAAACGTTTCTTCTTTATGTACCAAAATATATCTGATTCTGAGATAAAATTTAACAATGTAATTCCTTTTTATTTACTGCATTTGACTTTTAATCTAGTATTTATTGAATTTATTGTCATATATTTGAAAAATTAATTTAAAAAATCGAAGGGTTATTTTTTTTATAATTGGGGGGACTGAATTAAATAAAAAATACATACCTGAGTCTATCCTGTGCATAAGCCCGGTCCCTTTCATAAAACTCCTCCGCCGTCGGATGTGAGGCTTGTGGCGCCAGTAAATGGCCAGGGGCTACAGATAACGGGTACCTAGGTTTCCACAACATATCTGCCACGGGCGGGTATAGTCCTGGAGGTGCTAGGTGATGAGGAGGTGGTGGTACGGCGTGCGGATGATGGTGCAACGGACCAACGCCACCAAGAAGTGGGACAGGAGGGATATTAGGATAGTGTGCTACGGCAGCAGCGGCAGTAGCAAGTGATGACGTAGGTGTCGAGGTGGACGGCGGCGCCGAAGCGGCGGGGGCAGCAGCTGGATGCGACATGAGCAGCGACTGGTGCTGCACCGAGTGAATGTGGCGCACGTGCGGTTCGTTCTCCAGCAGCAGGCTGGGATCTCGCCACACGCGCACCGCTTCAGTAGCAGCGGCGGCACTAGACGCCGGAACAAAAAGCGGTGATCTCCTAGTGGACTGAGACACCGATATTGCCGTTGCAGCTGAAGATATTACTGCTGCTGCAACTGTTGCTGATGACGAAGATGATGTTAATGAGATAGTAGTAAGAGGTACTGTTGTATGTTGAGTTGTTTGTTGTTGTTGTTGTGGAGGTTCGTCGGAGCTGCTTAGCGCGCTCGATCGACTTCCGCTTCTTTCATCGCCGCTGGCGCAGCTTCCGGAGCGTAAAGAACTTACACCTGAGTCGGAACGATCGTCCGAGAAGCGTAGCAGTGAAGCGGGCCCGGAACTGTCGCTGAGCTCCATCCTGCTGAACAATGGCGACGAGGAGGACAGCGGTACGTCATCGTCACAACCGCTCAATAATACTCCACCAGAGGTAACGTCCTCCTCACCCGGTAACGAAACTTCACCAACACCACCATCTACAACTACACTTCCACTAATCCTATTGCCACTTCCTTCCGTTCTTATGCCACTATTAACTCTTTCAGCAACACTTTCTTCCGTCCTTACACTAGCCTCACTATTATTTGTTACACCACTCCCACTTTCTTGTTTAACAACTGTTCTAGTTGTTACACCACTGCAATCAATTAATTGTGATTCCTGTTTTATTACAACAGGACTTGGTCTTCTTTCTTCAGCCACAATAACACAATCATCTTCTTCGCTGATTGCTTCAATTGCTTCTTTCTCTCTACATTCTTCAATACTTTTACTTCTATTTACTATCACTTCTTCTAATAATTGCACACTACTTGAATTGCTGTCTTCTATTACAGGTACATCTAGTCTTGAATTACTTTCTTCCCCAGATACTTGAATAGTTTCTAATCTTGAGTTACTATCTTCCACAGATATTTCATCTCTTTCTTCCAATTTTTCTTCTTCCTTTATTTCTGGTTCTTCATTTATTACTTCAACAACTTCTTCTTCTTCTTCTTGTTTCTGTTGTTGTTGCTGTTTCAGCTTTTGATCTTCGCTCTCGTTTCGTTTTTGCCTGCAAAGGTTTGAGAGCGTTTCACCGTTATGCAGGCAATCTTCTACTCGTACTTGAACGTGCCGTAATTTACTATTATTTGCTTCTTCAAGTACTTTCTTCTTTGCACCTCGTGTATAGGAATTACGTTTTCTTCCTTGTTTATTTTCTAAATCTTCTTTATTGCTATATGCACTATTATTATTTTGACGAGGTTTTGTTATTGTATGTGCATCGTTTTCACTACTTTTACGTTTACGTTGCGTTTTTCCACCTGCAAAAATTATTCAACATTAAAAATATATTCAATAAAAATAAAAAAATAAAACAAGTTTTTACAAGTGTTAAAATTTCATATCAATTCAATATTTAATCGCACTAACTTATGGTTTATTTGTTGACCTCAAACTGATAAAAATAAAATTAACTTATCAACAGGAAATATACATAAATAAAAACTGCTTCAAAAATATTATCAGCATAACCTTTATTACACATATTAATAATTAAGAAATATATCTTCATTGAGAAATTTTTTTATTCCGTTTTCTCAAGGTGACTTTGCGATAAATTCACACGCAGGTGTGGTCTATCAACATGTAAAGCTATTAAATCGTTGTGATATTAATAGCACCCGTGTTTATATTGTGTAGGACGGGCGACAAAAATCACTATTTTAAATTGTTGATAAAATGCCAAATAGACATATATTTCAGATGTAAAGTTTACAAAAATTCTGGCCTCGTTTATAAGTATTTTTATGTTTTCACTCAACTCGAATTCAATTTTAAATATTATAAAAGAATAGTAAATATTTATTTTCATTTAAATTTGTTTAAATAAATGTCAATAACCTTATATTTAAATATATATAACAAGTTTACATACAAGAAAGTATTTATAAGTTAAAATATGAATATGTAGTTTCACAATTTTATAATCAACACATTTTTTAATCATTAATAATCATTTAACAAGCGTAGCTTTCACTCATGTAATTGTTACTCAGTAACTGCAAAAATTATCATATATTTAAATTATGACACAATAAATTCATAATTATACGTTTAAATTATTTATTCTATTGAAACTATAATAGAAATTAATATGCAGAACAAAGAATTTATTTTAATATAAAATGCATAACCGAGTATAAATCAAGTAGGCTACTTTAAAATGCAAAATAATTGAAGGTAAATTTCAAATGTTTTTTAACAGTTTTGTTATATTTTCTTTAGAATTTAATTGTTTGGAATTTACTGCAATTTGCATAAAATTTAAAAGGAAGTTTTTATTTATAAGTTCATCTACATAACTTTTAAAAGCATAGATTTTAATTTACATTTTTAATTTAGTAGGAATTCATTTTAGGAAATTAAAATATATTTATGCATTGTTTGTGGCCTTGTAAACAAAAAACTAAATTATTTTCTATTACCGTGTTTTTGTAAATTGATTCTATAATATACAATAATAGTATATTCTGTAACAAGTTTGGAATGAAACATTCTTAGCTCGAGTGTTACGGTTTCACGAGAGGAAGTTACTACGTGTGGCCATTCTATCACTAGTAAAATAATAATTCCGCACAGTTACAAATCTATAATTGAAAATTATAAAAGAATATGAATTCTGTAATAGTATTAGAGCAAAATAATTACATTACTTTCACTTTATTTTTAAATAATTCCCGTATATTTATAAATATTCCAAAATTAAGGTTACAAATTTGGAATTTTACAAATTGTAAATTCAATTTAGTTAGAACTATTTAAAATGTTATCATAAAACGTTTCAACAAGATATGACCTGTATTTTATTTGTTTAAATAAAATTTCAAAAGAATTACAGTCTCAAATTAATGAAAATGTAAAAAATTATGTAATATTTGTCAACAAATAAAACAAAAACAAACAAAATTTATGATTCAGAGAAATGTGATGAAGATAAATTGTATATGTCGCTTCATGTAATAAGGTAAATACGAATGACTCATACAAGTCATTCGATGTAATATTCGTTAAATGAATCCGTTATTAAATTGCTTTAACGTGCGTCAGTATTGGATTAAATTTATTTTTAGATTTGTCATCAACTTTATCATGAATCACATACATCCGTGGCTTATAATTTAATGGATAGTATAAATATTAAATTAACTTAATTACTTTTTAATTATATTTTTATTGCAAATATTTTGATAAAAAACAATAAAAACATGGAAAGTTTCTTTCTTTTTTTATTGTGTTATAATTAAAATACTATGATATGGTTTTGATAAGATAAGAAACTTGGTAAATACAATGTATTATGCAGAAATAATATTTATAAACTAAAAGGAATAAATAAATCGTAGAAAACAAGTTATTTTTAATTTTATTGCGAAAGAATAATAAACAGTCCAGAAAATCAATTTAAACAGCAATGAAAGTTGTGATATTTTTATCTCTCAATTATAATACAATATAAATTCTCGCAATATAATAAAAAATACAGAAATTACACATTTCATTTTATCAATAAAATGGCGTTCAAGTCACAGTACAGCCCACATGTTCAATTAGTGGGGACTGACTGACTGGATAGACAAACGATACAGAACAGTCTGCCAAATGCGTGAGTGTCGATTGTCCATTGTTTTCATGCTTTGTTTAAACAAGGTCATACACCGGTAAAACGATTCTCTTGCCGTCTCGTATCTTATGCATTCTATGAACTGTCAAACAATAGGATTATCATGTAACACACATGTTTTATTCTCATACAATATCAATACTAGTTGTTCAGTTGCACGATTTAATTAAGAAATTCAATATTATTATGTAGTTTATCGTATTATTATTTCTATTTAAGAGGCGTAACTACATTTTTTCTTGTATAGTACTTAATAATATGAAAAAAATATTAATGTACTATCATATTCTTTTAAAGCATTATTATTGTTATTTAGAGGTTATGATAACTGCAGGGTAGTACTGCCATCTTTAAAAAATAATATAACTAGTGCAGCTGATAATTCACAATAATTTAATAAAATTATTTATAAATCTACGTAACAGCAATTAAATTTACGATATTATAAGTGACCTGAAATAAGGAAATCTTTCCGTTATTTGAAGAAAGTTGTTAACTATCTTATACGGATAGGTGAATGCTCAAATAATTGCTGACAGAAATGATGATTATTTTAGTCTTAAACGGTTTCAATTTAGTCGAGAGAAAAATAGGTTAAACACGCAAAGTTGAAATTACAGAAAGAAAAAAAAAATGTTCCCTCCGCTAGTCATTAAATCATTAAAAATAAAATAAAAACTTCTAATACGCGATTGTTTTAGAATGTTTCGCAATTGCTGACTTAATAACAAAATTACCATCTAGTTATTTTGTTCTTTATTTATATTTCAATTGTTTTATAAACTTGTTTTTGTTTGCTTCGTGTCAAGCGTGGTTTCAAGTGTACATTGAATTATAAATTAAAATGCGATATTTACGAAGGTTATGTCAAGAATGTGTGATTATTGTAAATAAATGACTTTTTTTAATTACGTTTATTTTATGTTTTCAACCTGATATCATTTGTTTTTGTTTTCTTTATGTTCGAGTCATTTGTTTTTATTTATGTACTTATATGTATAATGATTGGAATGTTGTTATATTTTAGATTACTTTTTAAATATAGATTTGTCAGTTCTTTTTTTATTTGTATTTTATGAAAGTTTCATTTCTTTTATTAAGTTCCTATTCATTATAAAAACCTTCACTCTTAAATATTAGTCTAATATTAGTTTAATGTATATCAAGTGTGCTAAAACAAATGAATAAAAAACAAAAAACTGTATTAAATTTGACAGTACTGATTCTATAAATACGTATATACATCAAGTGTGCTAAAACAAATGAAAACAAACAAAAAAATAAAACCATTCGATGCAAACTTCTGAATTTACAAGAAAATAATATGATTAATAAAAAACAATTGAATATAAAACTAAACATGTATAAACCATTAAAATGACAATGTTCCAGTAAAACAAAAACAAAACTAAAAAAACATAATTAGCACACGTTTTAATCATTTAAAAGTGCAGTGACATTTGTGTGACTGAAATAAAAACAATTAATGCATAAGTAGACAAGTTCTTTTTATATAAACTTTCACTTGATAATGAGTAATTGTGACCGGTGGCCTGCTTTTGTTTAGAATTCGCTATGTCAGAACCAGAGCTCGAGCGTAACCATGGTTATTTTGATTCGCACATTTTTTCGTGATGATGTAATTTATTTTTTTACGCATGCTTAGATACTATTACTGTTATTTTTATCAGGAAGTTATTGGGAGTTAAATTTTTCACCGTAAATAGTTATATATTTAAATAAACGAACAAATTTAATATTATAAAAGTATTTAATAAGTATGATAATAATGATGAAAGTTACTCTACATTATATGATGCTATTCAAACTAACAACTATGTTCATTAGAAATTCAACTGTGTGAAAGCTTACATGACACTACGGCACTAATTGGTTAATAAACTAAAAATTAACTTCAAGCAAAATTTCCATTCAATTCATCATTTAAACTTTGTACTACAAATAAATTAATTATGCATAAATATTTTACGAGGAATTTTAAAAGTTACAGACTTTGCTATTAGATATAATAAACGTTTTGTTGTTATTAATAATTAAACAAATGAAAATATCTATTAAGAGCTTTATTAAAAACAATTGAATTAATTTAGTTTTCGAATCTTTTAAACTTAAAAACATTTGTTGCCAGGTGCGATTTTATTTTACTTCTAAATGTTTAAGCATCATTTACAATATCTCAATGAAAATCTAACCTCAAAGTGTCAAGATCTAAAATTATTCAAATTGAAGGATATTTCTAGTATTTTAGAGAATTAATAAGACGTATCAAAGGTACAAAATTCTACAATTTTAAAAAAATTACAGGCAACTTTAAGATGTATCATTTAAAATACAGGATGTCCCAAAAGGGTCGGGTTATTTACGAAGTTTGGAAACCTCTCGAATATTACAATCGCAAAATTTAATCGTTGAAGATGAACTGATGGTTTTAATTCTTGCACAAACTTAATTTTGTAAGGTTTAAGATGCAAATCCTTGCTTGTAATTCTTTGTAAAGACGATATTCGAACGTTTAATTCTTGACCCTTTTGGGACACCTATATTTGAATTTAAAGATGAAAATGTAACCTCAAATTACTAAAATTAAAGGTTAATTCTTGTATTTTAGAGAATTTAAAACGCACCTAAGATATAAAATTCTAAAATTTTAGAAAATTTAGAGACAACTTTAAATCTTTGTTATTATCAGGTCAAAATGTTGCCTTGAAACATTTTGTAACAAAGAAAATGTATTTTTTTTAACGATATAGATATAAGAACCAATGGGCGGAGTAACCTTGAACCTTCAAGGGCCTGAAATTAAGGCGAACCCTAGGGTTTTAGAAAAAGAAATAATATATTTTCTTAACTTCTGTTAAAATCATTGTCATTCTAATGGTTAGGGCAGCCAGGGTGATAAAATTAAGGCCTAAAGAACCTTAAGGGAATCCCTACAGTGCACACAACGACTACCCGGGGCGCAAAATGACCTTATATTAAGCAAAAACTTTTCTTTCTTATCTCTGGTAATAATAATGTCATGACCTGTAGAAAAAAACAATAAACAAAATGATAAATTAATACAAAATACTGTAGTTTCTACCAAAAAAACAGATAAGCATTTAAAAACATCTTTCTGACTTTATTTCCTGATTAATAATTTATGAAAAAGTTTCCAAAATAGAAGGTTAAATAATTCACATAAAAGTTTCTGACGAGATAAACATTCTTGAATGTTAATTAACATGGAATTTGAATAATTTCGCAATAATATCTGGTTAAACAAGTTTTCAATTTTTTTATTCATTCAATTCAAATTTATACGATGCACATAAATTATAAAATGTCTATGCTTTTAACGCGATTCTAAACTTGCGTCATATTGAAATAAATATATTATTACAAACATGTATTTATGTATATGTTTAAATCATTATAAAATTACAACCATTGATCTGATTAACTATAAACTAGGTTACGGACTATACAGTTTGCGAACAACTTTCAATTAATTTCTTTGTATAACTGTTATTATAACGTTAATTCTGCATATGTGTTCAACACAAAATGGCCGACTATTCAATACACGTGGTCTGTTAATTTTCATTTTGTACATGTTTTGCATATTATTACAGGTATAATAGACTCTAATAATAAAGATTGTTTATTATCAAAACAATTCATTGTTGTTGTTAAACATATTTTGTATAATTATTCTGTTGTTTTGATAATCAATTAATTATTTATAAAATACTTAGAAAATTTTGATTTAAATTAGAATTTTT
>NEEE01003147.1:20608-60903 GCA_002278615.1 Pogonus chalceus
AGTATGTTTTATAATTTGTTATTCTTAACATGACGGATAGCATGCGTTATAAATTAAATATAAATTATTATCATTATGAAAAATAAATATTAATGTGTTTATTTATTTATTTATTTTTTTTAAATTTTACTTTTGTTAATATTTATATTCAGAGCCTTAGCGTGGGTGGTGCGAGCGGTGCTCCGGCACCAGACGCCGAATGAGAAAGGCGCCCAACGATAAAAGCGCCTAAAGATAAAGGCGCCCAACGATAAGAGCACCGAAAGATAAAGATGCAAAAAGACAATTTTTTATCCTTTCGCACCGGGCGCCATAATACCACGCTACGGCTGTTTATATTACAAATTTTGTGCCATTTAAGTTAATTAAAACTGTATTAATATAATAAAATATATTTTCTAGCAACTCAAATTGATACCGCATGTTTTAATTTAATCGCGTAAAATGGATACTCGCTTATAAATAGTTCAGCGAAAAACAAGGGACAAGAACAATTGATAAATATACTAAAAATAAAAAACAGTTGAATATATAACCTGAATGTGTTATAAACTAAAAATAAAAAATTAATTATTGTTTTTATACGATACTAACTTGTTACAACTTAATTTACTCCAATTAGTTTATAAAAACAAAAGCTATTCAGGATAAATCCAATAAATACTGGAAACTGTCGGATAAAAATGTAGTTTTAATTAGAATAAATCGGGTTTTAGCGTTGAAAAAATGTGAATAATTTTAAAATTGAGAAGGAAAAGTTGTAGAATAAAAATGTTAGCAATAAATTAAGTTGAAAGAAATAAAAACGTATACCGTTTTGAGGACAATTTGCACCTTTCTATATTTCATTTACATAAACTTTAAGACTTTCTATAAATATGCAAAAATATAAATGTAAACTCCCACAATTTGTATGTATTTTAAATAAAATAAAAGTATTATATTACAACAGTAATATAAATGACTTAAACAATTTCAAGGTTATGTGTTCATATAAACGTGAATATGCAAAAATGAATTGCAAAACTATTTCAAATAAAATTCTAATTTTGTGCAAAGAAACTCACGTAATAGAAATTTAAAACTCAAAGCAATTCAAAAGACAAAAACATTCCCACATCACATAATACAATAACGAAATAACAAACGCGAAACGTCACAGACATTTACGAGAACACTCGAAGTTTGTTCGTACGGCCTCGAGTCGATTCGTGCATTGTGCCACCCCCGGATGCCGTGAACCGTAAGCGAATGCCATCAAGTGTAAACGCCATGCCACGCCACCCCATGCAACTAACATTTACGGGGAACTGCACTGCATTGTGTGGCGCGACGGGCGATCGATGATGGTACCGGCGTGCAGCCCGCTCGTTACGGGTCACTCGCTATTTTAGCACGATTCGGAAATTGTTAGAATCATCCTATCTACTCACAATACACTAAAGCATGTTTCAACTTGATTTCAAGTAATTGCTGCAAACATTTGCACATTACACCTTATTTTATTTGAAGGTTATATTATCCTCAAACAACTCAAACCGCGGACATTAAATTTATCACTATTGCTAAATGAATTTATGCATCAAATTTTTTTTACAAGGTTAGAATAAAAATTAGTACAGTTATACTTTATCTGTTTTATAATAATATTAATTATGAAATAAATAAAGTCCATTTTTATTAATTTCTACGATTTATAAATATTTATGAATTACAAATTGAAGCAATGCATGTTAAATAAAAGGTTAACAATTAGAATGAGTGAAATAAAAATAAAACAAATGAATACTATCAAGTCATCCTTGAAACATGCATATAAAAATTTCGTGCAGCATTTGTTTCGTCATTCTCAGCGGGTGTTCAAATCGTCATGTGTTGCCGGATTTGAAACAAACCAAAACGAACCAAGCAGACCTTTGGAGAGAGCTAAAAATACGTTTTAATATGGCACACTCACACACACATACTCTGAAACTGGAATTTTTCTCCCACACGTAGTTTGTACGTTAAGCGAGATGTTTATGTTCCCGAAATGACCTGCAAAAATTTAATTTATATTTCACGCCAAGTGTCATTCTGTTTTTAAACATAAGATCATAGACGAGGTTATTTTTAAACAATGAACTCAAACTTTATAGTTTTTATTTAAATAAAAAAAAAAGGCGATTAGGAATTTATTAAGACATCAAATTTTATGTGAGAATTTCGCCCACGTTTTATACCAATTAATTCAGTTATGCATTTAATAAACAAAACTAATATTAAATTACAATTAAAACCAGGAAACTATTACAAATATAATAGCTTTAATTAATTCAGTGATTCAACATTATTTGTTATTGTGAAAAGTAAAAGTTTATTAAATGAATAATACAACAATGGAAGTAATTATTATTAAACATTTACTATTTATAAACTAATTTTTTAGAATAATAATGGAACGTTTTTAATAACCTATTTAAAAAAAAAAAAACATTTTGAACATATTTAAACTGAAGAATTTCCAGATTTTCGAAGTTTATTTTTATATATGCATCAAAGTTGAAGAATGTTACAGCTTGCAGTATCGTGTATAAACTTTCTGTCTGACATCAATATCTATTTGAAAAGTTGTGAATTTCTCATGCAAGTGCCAACTGCATATTTGTTTATTTTTACAGAAGTCAAACACATGTTGACACACGATTTGTTTATTCCGTTTTAGATCAATAAGTATTTTACTTTGAGCTAAATATAATATGACAGGATTATTTTGTAATTTATAAAGTAGGATATAATTTTGAAGGCCACCCGTATGTCAACAAAATTGCTCGTTCAATTAAAATCACAAATTAGAAAACTGCCAAGATGAAATTACTTTCTGACTGCTTCTACTTTCACTTCCATTCATTTTTCTATTACGTTATTGTAAATATTTTTAACAAAGAAAATCTTTTATACAATTTTTAGTGTTCAACTTTAAAATTGGATTATAAATTATTAATATTTTGATTTAATTATGCACATACATAAAAAAAAGACTTTCTAAAAGAACACTAGAAAAATTGACATACAATACTTTAACAAAATTAAATATATGTTATTTAGAAAGAACACCATTTTGTTTAATTAGTTAGTTAGGTTATAAAACTATAGTTTTTATTTGATATAATAGTTATTGATACTTATTGAGCTTATAATTATTTACAAGTTTATAAGAAATATTAGATACACAATACAAAGCTTTAAAGTAGATATATTTAAATAGTGCTACTTCAAAAAAAATATTTTAATAAAATAAAGCTAAAATATTAAAGATTACATACATAAATATATAATATTAGCCCATATTTCTTTCAAAATTAATACTATTCTTACTTTCAAAATTTTAAACATTATTTTATCTGTATCTGTATAAAAATATAAGATCTTTCAAAATAATATTAAATTGATTTAAGAGCCTAAATATTTCCCTTAAAAATAATAAAAAGAACTAAGCCCATATTTTAGTTAAAATTTAAAAATTTTAAATAGTTTTATTATATTTGTAAAATTTAAAATTATTTCTCAAAATAGAAACATGACATTAAATTAAGTTTCAGGTCCATATTTTAAAATAGCGCTATTTCGAAATAGCTATTTGTCTATAAAGAGCGCAAAGTGGGACATTGTCGATTGAGAGGTTGTTGCCGCGCGACTTAGAAGCGCGGCATTCTCTCGAAATCGACAATGACCATTTGCGCTCGAAACACACACAAGATTTTTTCTACAGTCGCCACAATGAGTTATCCACCATAACAAAAAATAATAAGTTTTACATAGCAGGAAATTTTGTTAGGTTATGTAATGTACCGACAGAGCAACCATATGTCAGATTGACTTGTGAAGGTAATATACGTGTAGGTGACGTCAGCGAGCGTTTTTTCTACTTTNAGATTTTCATGAAATAAAATATTAGCCCATATTTTTAACTAAAATATATTAAACAGACTAATACTTCTATTAAAATTGAGATAAATCTTAATTTTTTTTTTAAATTAGAGTCTCAAATAAATAATAAAATAATTGAAATAGTTTTCCGAAAATAGTCATATTAGGTTATTAAATATTGTAACTTCGAAACTTGCAATTATTTATTTTTAGTTAATTGAACAAAAATGTTGACTTAAAAATAAATTTTATGTAAATGAAATGAATAAAATAAAACAAAAATCCGGTTAAAATTATACGAGAATATAAAAACAACAGTAAAACGATAAAAATATCATTAAAACTTTTTTGATAAACTGTAAGAGGTGTATAATATGAAACCAGGCCACCGTACAGAGTCTATAGTTAAAGTTTTAATTTAAATTTAACATGGAACAAACCGAGCATGGATGCACGACAATGCAGTGCAGAACGGAGCACGGGGATCGGGGGTAACATTAATACGAATAGCGCTTGACTGGACTGAGAAGATGATAGCTGGCTGTATGTACATATATCTATCCATATAACATATGCATGTATGCAATATAAAACGACAATGTATTGTGTAATAATTTATTAAGTTATTATATGCATTTGAAATGGGAGTTTTATTGATAGTTGACCTACTTTACGATTGATTGCTGTCGGGGAATTGGTGCTGAAAAATTCCAATTTATTTACATTTACAATCTAGTTTTACAGAATTCATTTGAATAATGATACCACGATACCAACATGAATAGACAAGTCATGAGGTCAAAATGGAATTTTTCATTCGGTATATCTACAAAATATTTATCGGTTTTATCTTTTATATTCATTTATCTTGCTTTTAAATTCATATATTATTTATTCAAATATGGACACACTTTTTTATTTCCTGATAAATCAAAATTACACCAGATCAATTTTTTAATCAAATAACGTTTCTAATGTTTCCTTTCTCAAAATTTGTAGTTCAAATACTTCAAATAACTGAATTTTTTTAATTACTTAAATGGTTTATTGAAGTTATATTAAAAAATGTCATTTTGCTTCCACGTGGTTTTAAGTCTCTTTGGCATTTGACTTCACAATTTTATTTTATAAAAATACTGCTAAATTTTCACTTATTCTTCCTGTTAAATTACTTTTCAGAATTTCTGTATTAAAAATTAGTTTTATAGTCATTTTACTTCCCAAAAATGTTCCAAATGTTATTAATTTAGTGACTATTCTAATTTTTTTTAGCTCTTTTCGTCAATTATAAAGTCCCAAATGTCGAATATTATTTTTTATTGATCAATTTTAACTTATTCTTCCTGTTAAATCATTTTTCAGGACTTCAGTATTAAAAAATTGGTCTTATTGTCATTTTTCTTCCCAAAAGTTTTGGAAAACATTAAATTTGGTAACTGTTCAGATTTTTATAGCACTTTTCGGCAATTATAAATTCCAAGATGTCGAATTTTAATTTTTTTATTGCTCAATTTTAACTTATTAATCCTGCTAAATCATTTTTCAGTATTTCTGTATTAAAAAATTGGTCTTATAGCCAATTTTTTTTTTTCCAAAAAATGTTTAAAAACATTTAAATTTGGGGATTGTTCAAATTTTTTTTAAAAATTCGACAATTATAAAGTCCAAAATGCCGAATATGAATTTTTTTAAATAAAAAAATGTCACAGTTTAGTGTTTTCAATAAAATGAATTTCTTACTCCCGAAGGTGATATATTATTTCAATCATGTAAATTAAACTACAAACTCCTAAAATATAATAGTCCAACTTAAAGTGTGAGTTACTATATTTAAATAAATAAAATAGAAACAACAAAACAATTCATTATCAAAAGATTAAATGTAGTAAAAAATAAGTTTCGCTAAAAGACTGAGTCGAATCCACAAAGGAAAGATAAATTTCTAAACTAGAAATTCCTTTCTAACGTGATATCTCACCATCATTTTACGACCCGTTATACAATTTCAACGGTAACTGAATGCGCAAACAATTTATAAACATGCCACATTGTTAATAGAGATCCATCCATTAACTTTATCCTTGTCTATTTCCCTAGTGGTTAATCTTTACATCTTTCTCCCACACACGCACAAAATCACTTGCCAACTTCGTACAGTAATGAATATCAGATGCGTGAAGATGTAGACAAAATGGCGGTACATTCTTTTTTGTTTTGTCTGTCAAGGACGACGTGATATTACTGTTTTAATCAGTTGTTTTTTTTTATTTGTATATTTCATGTGATGGTGAAATTTTTATGCAAATAATTGGGTAATTTATGACGGAAAATGGTATGTAAATTACCGGTGATTTTACTAGTTTATTATTATGATTATGATGACTGACTGTGGCTTGGCTTACATTGAAGGTTATTTCGAAGAAAGTTATGAAATTATTACCTGTCAGGTATAAATCATTGAATTTACATAAACTACAAATGTAATTATCTATTATTATTTATTTTACATAAATTTACAGCTCAAATTGACCTTACAAAAAATTAAATAAATAAAACTCTCAGTCCAATTTAAATAAATATTTTTAGTTTATTTTCTTACTAATTTTGATTATTTGTTTATTTAAATGTTTCAGCGAAAATCAATTCAGTTTACAAAAAATATTACAAATTGTTTTTATATATTGAAACAAAAATAGTTGAAATAAATCTAATTTTAACGTGACCTTGAAACTAATTATACAATTACTGATAAATGCAACCGACTATTTCAGTAGATGATGTTATAAACCTATAGTTCAAATTAAATTTAAACGCAGTCATTGATTAACTACAATTTACACAGCTATTTATAGGAGTAAATTAAACTTCTATTATGAAATTCTAAATGGCTAAATCCCGGTATAAATTAAACTAAAATTAACTTTTGACATTTCATGTAATCTTGACTACAATGACGTGGTGTTTGCGTTAAGCAGAATAACTGACGGTTGGTTGTTCCCACATACGGCGCTACTGACCTAACCGTGCATACAAGATAAGCCGTTGACATGCAATGGTTTAGGCGGACATTAAACACGCATACTAAATATCGATTTTTTTTACATATTTTTTAAAAATAATTAATTATAAATTTAATAACTTTCTCTAGCATCTATTTCATTTAAAATTTAATTAAAAAGTATAAATTATAATTAAAAATGACAATATGAAATTGCTGCGCACTATAAAAATTTAATTTATTCAATAATAAAATATATTTAAATCAAAAACCGGTATATTAAATATATTCGACATATATATGTTGATTATGATATGAGCAGGTGCTTTAAAAATAATTATTGAATAATCGTACTTATATATTTATTATCAGCTGCTTGTTTTAATTTAGCAATATTAAATTTTTATGTCTGAAAGGTCAGAGATAATAAATATTTATCTGAAGTAGTTATACAATTTAAAATAGTACATAAATCACTAGATGAAATTATAAAAGATAAGAGTAATTAAACCTGACAGTTCCCGTAAGTCAAACCTTAGTCACTCGTCTGTTAGAACCACAATGTGGATGTTCTAACAAGTAACATGACATACATGTTTATGTCTGTCCTGATGAGATACACACATAACATGATGACGCATGGATATTATATATCAGTTCTCGGTAGTCAGTTTTGTACATTTGACTGCATTAAATATACTCCTCCAGTAAATTTAATTTCAAATAATTGAACCATTTCAATAAAACAAAATGGCGACATGCCATTTAAAAGCAATTTTCCCCTAACCTAAAAATGAACAAATAAAAATCTAGAAAGCTACAAAACAAAATTAAATTATAAATAAAAGTTAACGAAGAAATAACATTAAACATTTCAGCATGGTCATTCCATTCGAAACAGCTAAAGCAAAAACGTTGTTAGAATCAGGGGATTCGTTCTGCAAACGTAGCGATTTTGTTTCGTATGTTGTCGATTAAGCATTCCGGAAAACTAACGGCTATCGTTTGCTGTCTCAGCATGCTGATGTTACTTTAGTGCTGATTCAGCGTTACAAGAGCGCATGCACATTTGTTTGAAATTTGATGTTTTTTGTCAAGGTCACCTTGACGATAGACAACGGATGTGCACTCGTAAAATTTTAAATAATTTGGGAGTTTTTGTTAAATTTATATAATTACTTCATTATGTATAAAGACTTTTTGGGCAAGACTTTTTTAAATTGCCCTACCTTTTAATAATAATTTTAAAAAATTACCATGCATATACGATAGCTCTCAAGCTCCTGTTCTTTCATTTTTTTTTAAAGTTTGGTAGAAGTGTTAATAAATAAACACAAAATAATTATTCTTTCAATTGTTTCTAGCCGTAAATTTAAATTTCATTTTATAATTAAGAAAAAACAATTTATTAAAGTTGTATTTTTCTGACTTTTTTTTTGCAAATTTATTAGTTAAATCATTAAGAAAATAACTGAAATGAAAATATTTTTTAAAAGGATCTTTTCTTCCCTGCGATCTGCGCCTTGGGCAAGTACCTATGTTGCCTCTGCCTAGTTACAGCCATAGTCGTGATTTTCATACAAAATAAATTTTAAAAAATTGATCAAACTTAAAAATATTATACTCTGTAACAAGTTTGGAAAAAGAGATATTCAGCGGTGAAATACTTTCTCTAATATTACAAATTTAGTCAAATTTGGAGAAACATAACCCATAAATATTTTCAATAAAATTTGGCAGGTTCTAGATGTCGCCATATGTGATACTTCTTATACAAGTGAAGGAATAATTCTGCAGTTATGAAAACTGTTGCCATTTGATAATTGAAAATTATTTTGTAGATTTGAAAGAAGGTATATGAACTGGATTTATATAAATAAAATTGAGTAATAAAACAAAATAAAGAAAATAGGGAAATTCTACTATTTATTTATATAATTTTCTAGTAACATTAAAATAATAATTTCCCGAATTTTCTTAAAAAACATATAATTAGAAATTTATTTTGTTAAAAACAAATGCTTATAAATAAATAGCAGACAACAATTTATTTTAAAAATAGTTTCGATAAAATCAATGTAGTCTACAAATATAATCAGATCATATGAAAAAAAAAAAAAAAGAAAGAATAGTAGACAATCAACAAAAGCATTATAATGGGTCATGTGTCGAATCGTCAAATGAATAATGCATAAACCACACCCGCAGAAATAGAATTATCTGTTTGTGTTGATGTTAAAATGGTACAAACACATCACTTCAGATAAACTTAAAAGATTGTTGACGCTATGTGGCTGACATTTGACCTTCCAATGTCGGATAAACACGAATAAATCAACGCTAGCTAGATCGGAGATAACACAATTAAATTGCTGACTGACACATACCATATTTTTTTTATAGATACACACATTAAAATGTTAAATGCTATCAATAATCATTTCCTTTATTCTTGGAAATTATTATAACATATATTTGAATGAAAAACAAACAAAAACAAACGAATTAATAATTTAAAAGTCATTCAATAAATAATAAATAAAATAAAATATTCTGAAGACATGATTATACTTTTAAAATAAATAGTTGAAACAATTGGTATGCATTGTGAATAACATAAATTAGCATAATCATTGAATTACAAATCGTGTGTGTAGTTTTCACAGAGACTGTTACGTCATTGTGGTTTCTAAATGCGATGTAATGAATGTATGGCAAAAATTCCACGAGAATCAACCAAGCGATTATAAAAACGTGTTTTCTTTACGGTATGCGATTTAGGTGGGAGGTATTATTATGATAATCATTATTTTTTATAAAGGATACAGAAATTAATATGATAAATTAAAAGTAGGCGTTATATTTATCCGTTGTAAAAATTTATTTGCATAAATATTTTTTTTATTTTACGATAAATGTACGTTTAAATATTTCCGGAAATGAGAATTTTACATTTATAGTTACCGGCCTCGCTACAGCAGGTGTTAAAACATGTTGTGTCATGTTTAAACGCTTCTGAACTTTCAGTTTAATTTTTATTTAACGATAATTTAAATTCATTATCTGTCGTCTATTTTATAATTTAAAAAAATGAATCTTTGACTTTAGTAAGGCTTTATAAAAAATGTTTCGAATGCTAAAGTAATATTTTACAAGATCAAGGATGTTTCGAAGGCAGTACCAGGGCCCAGAAAGGTCTCTCAAAAAATTCATTTCAGTTATTTTCTTAATGATTTAATTGATAAATTTGCGGGAAAATACAAGAAAAGTACAATTTAAATAAATTTGTTTTTTCATAAATATAATATGATATTAAAATTATGTTTAGAAACAAATGAATGAATAATTATTTTATGTTAATTTATTAAAACTTTTACCAAACTTAAAAAAAAAAAAAAAANATAGCTAAATATGAACAAAACAAGTTGGAATTCGTTTAAAAGCAAAACAAGCATTTTATGTGTAATGGCCTAATAAGGAATCAATAATGCCCCGTCAGTCAGAACAAGATATGGCAAGCAGAAAAAAAACGAGAATAAGAATGCTTAAGTCATTCAATTCATCGTTTACTCATTGTTTTATTTTAGTCCGGACATACCATTCTGTAGCGCATCTATACCAAATAGTCATTTATAAACCTTATAACCGGGTATGGCATAGCAATAGGTCGCTGGCTGTTATTCGATTTGTGAGGCGGCGTACCACGTGTGGGGAACAGGGGAACGGTCGTCTGCTAAACCGGTTCACAGAAAACAGACGTTGAGTTAGTTGCCAGCCTCATGTATTATTCAGATCAGATCGGACGGGGCCGGGTTAGGTTGGCCGGCGAACGACTGCCTTTACGGCCGTTTGTGACGGTGCCTGTGAGCAAATGGGGCTCATGTGTAGGGAGTTGAACGCCTACTGTCTCTTTTATATATGAATGTGTTACAACTACTACAGATACATGTACGTGTAAAGATGTGTCCTAGAATTGCGTTTACTCCATACCAAAAGGGAATTAGGCGATTTACGAGGGCACAAAATGTGCCGATTTTATCTCTATTACCTTCAAAACTCTTCAATTTAATTAAAAATAAAACTATTAATACTCCCAAATAAACATATCAAAAACAAAAGTTAATAACGATCCGAATTTAAATTCAATTATGCTAATATGAATTTTATATGTTTAGAAATTTTTAACATACAATAATGTAATGGTGCGTGTTTTCCTTCCCACACTTGTTTACAATTACGGATGGGCTGGCGGTTGCTCCGACCGGAAATGAGTAACAATTGACGATCGCGCCAAGAAGCTCTCGCATGACCAAGGTCACCACACGGCAATACACGAAGTTGAAATGTGCAGATGTTTTCAACTGATTTTTTCCTGGTTCTTTTATCAGAACTAGCGTTGGTATTAAGATAAAATATTAGTAATCTTCTGTACTTAGCGTGTAAAGATATGATCAACACGTACAAGTTTCAGAGCATGTAATAAGTCTTTGGTCCTTTGACGCAAGTAAGGATAAACGTGTGACCTCAATTCGTACACGAACCAAGTGCTTATATGCGACTGGGATCAGTGATTTATGTAGTTAGATATTTCGTGTTGAATCTATAGAATTAATGACCTATTGGGATAACAGGGTTACTATCGATTCTCCCTAGGGAGCTGTGGACTATTGTACACCAACTATTATTTCGTTCTATCACAAAAATGTTCTATTTAATTTATAAAAAATATTTCAATACAAATGTTTAAATTGCATGTTTTACGATAAAATATTTCCTTTCTTGTTTATCGATTACTAAGTCATTGGTAGTTTTGACAGATGTTAATTGTATGACCTATACATGTTTGGTAAACAATTTAATCTAACTCGTGCTTGCTTTTAAAATGAAAACTTTCCGAAACTAATATTTTTAGAACGAGTATTGCACATAGAATTTTAAATGTGTAACAACATGTTTAACTCTTGAGATTTCTTCTAACCTTCATTTGTTGTTTTCGTTTCTCTTTAAAGTTATTGATTCACTTCGAAAATAAACCAACTATGCTGCTGCAACTATTTACATTTCTATTTATAATTTTATTAATGTAAATACTGAATAAAAATCGATTAACAGGACAAAACAAGTCAAAGACTGTTCAAAACCTTTTAAAAATTAAAATAGTTTTAGAAGACTAGTTAAAGACCAATTAATACAAATTAAGGCATTGTAAAGTTAAGTTAAAGACAAGTTAATAAAGTTAAAATCCAACTAAAATCAGTTAAAGACCGGTCGGTTTCAAAAGTTATATTTTTAAGATATTTTGTAATATCGTTCCAAAAGAGAAACAAATATTAAAAATTGCTGATCAAACATGGAGTATATGTGCGATAAATAAAATATATTTGCGCTTTGTTAGCAAGTTGATCAGCAACAGTAATTAGTATTAAGTAACGGCCAATATAATACTAATAACCTAACTATACAAAGTGTTGCAAAAATACCGATAATAGACACAGTTGCAAGTAACGTAATATTATCTACGTATTAACGAACACTGAGCCATACGCGGGGTCAGTGACTCAGTGACTGCCATTTGTGGGTTTTTCTTCGCTGGCCATGCTTCCTTGAGCGTGTCGCCGCGTCGTTTATATCCCCGCTGTGCTACTCCTATACAATCTTAGTTCGGTCAGCGGTCGATCCTTGTGACTCTTGAGTTATCATCACAAATACAATTTTACTCACAAAAGATTTACACCAAATGAAAAATTATTATAAAATGCACAGAACGCAAAAACACAGTCACATGATTATAATACACATCACATGGAATAATATTATGTTGCATGCAAGTACAATCGAGATGTACATGATTTTACAATTCTTCAAGTGTAAACAATTCCCGGAAGATAAGATAAAGACGTTTGCATTTTACAACTTTACACATCGGCACGAGATATTAAAATATGCCTTTGTTGTTAAAACAATTACCTTACCCGAATAGACAAGTTTACGTAAACAAATCAATTAATATATTTACGTATTACAAACATCTGCTTAGAAAGAAAACCCTACGTCAATATTTCAAAAGGTTTTCAACGAAATATCAAGGACATTTGAAGGGCAAATGTTGACTATATACTTAATGCATAAAAAATAATTTATTTTTAATTAGTAATGAACTTAATAATAAAATAATGGAATAAATGTTGATTTTAAGAAGTAAAAATGGTTGAATAGAAACAATGAAAGAAGCTAATAGATAATAAGAAGAAATCAATAGCTGTAGTAATAATTTATTTAAACAGTATAATTTAACAGTTTCCATTTCAATTCTACCTTGCAAATTCAAATGCAGAGAAACTGGAAACCGCTTGCAATAATAGCCATGAACGTAAATCCCGCATAGCGGTGTTGCATCGGTAGTCTGACAGAGATGATCATATTGCAGTTGTTTCACTTCCCTGAACAGGCTAATAATAGTGGCCCCAGGCGAGGCAAAACCTACACTAACACAACAACAAAAATTTATCACAAGCACACAGCAAGTGTCCTATGAAGTGAAGACCAAAGTGCAACCTAGGATGCAGGCTAAGCTGTCTGTCTACCCACCCGAGATACATTTACTGCATTCTTGGTGCTTGACACACTTGAAATAAAAAAAAAGATAGGGAGGAAATCTCTTTCCTCTTGCCTTTGTCAAATATCCGCGTGGGACATTGATGGCACATTAGAATTCCGACAGATGGTACAAGAATGTGATCAAATCTATACGAAAAAAAACTATCAGTTACATTATGAGTCACGTTTCGAATTTCTAAAGATACATTTTATTCAAATTGATTGATTTTAGAAGAAAAAATAACAAATCAAATATAACGGAATAAATATTTCAAAGACAAAATAATAAAGGAATCTTCCACTCGAGAGTATCATTTGAACTTTCGCCTTTGTTTCAAAATCTTTTGTTTTAAATTGATTTTAGTAGATGATACACTATCGCGTTTGTTTTATTTAATCACAAATAAAATCTAATCAAGTTGAATATTTGAACGAAGACGAAACACGAAATAATATTTATACGATTTTCACAATCATGCTAGGATTTTCAGCGGATTGTAGAGAGAAATCGCACACAATAAAACGCGTTTTGAATTTAGAATCACATCACTTTCACGATTCAAAATTCACAAATCACTATTGCGGTGTATATATATAAGCACCCTGAAATCGATTTCGTAACCCTAGTTTGTAAGAAATACCAGGGAGTTAGGAACAAAGATGCACTTTACTACACTGTGTAGGTATATAATCCCAAGGTATCCATTTTAATTTCACATTGCACAACACTTACCTAATATTTTAGCACTGATTAATCCACTGTTTAGTTGAATGCACTAAACACAATTAATCTAGTTAACTGCACTGTAAAATCACTAGAGTACTTTCAGAGTTTATTGAGATGTGTCCTTGAAGTTTGTTACAGAGTAAAATGTTACATCCACACTGTTCGAATTCACACAAAAGACTGAAGCGGCCACAGCGCTCGCTAACCGCTCAAAGCAGCAACAAGTGATATCATGGGGCTCTGTAGCTGCGGTTGCTACACCGACGACTTAGCAATATTTTATGTGTATTTAGCAAATATGTTTACCTTGGCTAATAATCCTGCGTTTCACATTTTTCACGCTAAAAATTAACTACGTGGATAACTTTCTTACTCGAAATACTTGCATATCTTACTAAGTTTTAATTATATTGAAGCACTGTAAAAAAAAAAAAAACAATCCACAAAGTAATTTGTGAATTGTTGGGTCTTGGCCAAAGAAGTTTTATGACCGGTTTTATTAATACTATGCTGGAGTTTTTTTAGGCGGATAAACAATGTGTTATTCAATTTTATAAATTGCTCTTTTCTTTATTCGACCATTTTATCTACAGTCAGTAACAATGTATAGCAATTTATATTAAATGTTTTATTGTATACATCAGATGTATCAAATTCTTTATCGTACTTTTATTGTTTTATTAACTTTTGTTTAATATTACACCACACATCGAATGCAATGTAAAATCATTTTTCTTATAAATGACCTTGAAATTAATTTATAATTCAAATATACAGTTCCTCAAAGTTAAACTCATACATATTGTTAATAATGCATTTGTATATTTCTTTAAATAATATAAGCGAATGATATTTGTTCCTTTTTTGCAGCATTTAATGCAACAAAGTAAAACTCATACATTTAAAGTATTTTCTTAATTAAAAAATGTAAAGAAAGCAATAAAAAGGTAAATAAGTCAAAAACAAGTTCCCAAAAAATCTTTAACAGTTGTGATGAAAGTTGAATTATCCAAAAAAAATAAAAAATTGATCTGAAGTTAAATTCATAAAACTAACAAAGACTAAAGTTCCTTGGAACAATGGTAAATAGTAAATAATGATTTGAACTAATAGAAGCCAATTTTTAATTTAGAGTTTGTTAAATAAGATTTAATTGTTTAAAAAAATTACCAATAAATAATTATAAAATCGCAAAAAACTTTAATGTTAACTTTGATGAAATAATATTTACTAATTCTTTTGAAAAAATTGAAGATTTATTTAGGTAAAACATAGTTTATAAGTTTACCCTTGAAATGCCCTTGAACAAAAATATTTCTATTGTGTAAAAATTTCTGAATAAAGTGCAATTGGGTAATATGAAATAGTTTTATATAAATAACGAAATAAATAAGTAATGAATAAATAATAATAAAATAGTGACATTGATAATATTCGAAGTATTTGATGAATTTATAGTTGATGGCAATGTCATTAGGTCATACAATGTGCAGTTTTTCGCGATGTAGTTATTCACGGCTGGCGTTGTCAAGAATGAAAGTAATAAAGAACACGTTTGCTGGTTACCTTTTATGGTGTGCAGGAGGGAGCAGCAAAACATGTTCATAAATTATGCATACATTTACAATTCAATGGCGTATATATGTATGTATGTTGACTGTGACTGCTATGGCTTCCATCTTGTCTTGGACTTTCACAAACCCACACTAAGAGCATGCGTCTATCATGTATCGTGTTTGTTAGTTGTTATAGATTTGAATAACTGATTACTGAGTAATTGGTTATGGGGGAATTTGTGGCACCTCCGGCAATCATTTTCATAAATACTAATCACTTATAATCTATAAATAATGTTATTATTATGCTTCATTATTCTTCATTTTATTATTTCATTAATTCTTTTATTTAATTATTATATAATTTATATAAAAACATGCATTTCTAGTTTTAATATTTACAAGAGCAGTTTAAACTTGCAAAATCAAGTTAAGTCGAGTAATGTCACATTTTAAATAAATTTTTACATAAATAAAAGTTCAAAATAACAGTATTATAATAATTTGTTTTATAAGGATTCTTTTTTTAATAAAATTTTATAGGTTTTTCAAAGTTTTCAAGACATTGCAAACAAATTGGCGCTTAACGTTTTTTCCTCTATCTATTTACTTTTTTAAAGGAGAAGGGACCCCACCCTGAAGGTTTCAAAAAATCGATTTTTTTACATAAATCGATTTCTTATCCTGTCTAAAAGGACCCTCTTAAAAAGGGTTTATTAATATTCGAAGTCATTTCAAAGATACAAGAAGAATTGTGGAGGCCATACAATACTTTAACTTCAGTACCGAAAACTTTAAACGCGTTTTTCTCGAAATATTTTTCAAACTGCTGCCAGTTTTGCAATTTTTAGAATTTTCAAAAACCCTACGCTTCACGATAGCCAATCTAATATAGTTTAAACGGTTTTGTTCTACCTTCTTTAAGGAGTGATCTTAACTGACACTCATGTAGGTGCCTGACGTCGAAGGCTTCAAAAAATTTTGTAATAATAATTAAAATACTTACAACAATATAGTAAAAAACGTCAAATAATTCGATTGTTATTTAACATTTTAATAAAGTCTAGTAAACAAAAACTATATATTTATATAATAATTATAACCTAAAATATAATCAAATAAAATATATTTACTTCACACAAAACAAAGTTAATATTTATAAAATTATTATACACTAATGTAACATGTAGCGTATAATGACCTGTATTAATTATTTTCAAATTATTTCATAACCAAAAACATATTAAAATCAAGGTTAAATAAGAAATAAATACATGACAATTTATTTAGCATATAAAAATAACATTTTAAATAAATAAAATAAATATTTTCGGTGTATTATTCATTTATTGTAATTTGTAAGAAATTCTAATGTAATTAATATTTTTGTTTATTAAATTACTATTTTATATGAAAATATTTTAATTAAATGCGCTAAAAAAAAAAATACAGCAAATAATAAAACACGTGTTTCTTGTCATTGTTAGTGTATAAAATGCGATATGCGATAATATTCCACAACGCAGACAATAAAGTCCATATTATTTGTTGATTACATTATTATCGGGCGAACAACTTGTTTACTTTAAGTGTGTTATCTATGTTTAAAATTTAACCGAATTGGGACTATGTGTTGATAATCTTTTCAAATACCCTTTCTACGTCAATTACTTAATCTCGAGGGACAAAGCACACAGATATCAAAGTTAAATATATGTTTAACAAGTCATACATATATAATTTTATTGCATGCGATAATATATGTATATTAATATGATTCAAGAAAGAATTTTAATTTCATATATTAGATTAATCGTTGTATGACCTTGAATTTTAAATAAAACTTACCAGTTTGATACCAAAATGTGAAATTCGAATAAGAATGATTTGAAAACGTACCTGCAACAAAATAATATTAAATTAGAATCTCATAAGAAAATTAAATGTATAATAGTTTAATAATAGTGCATTTGAAAGTAACCCATATCGTTTAAAGCAAAAACTCAGGTAAATTTCCAAAGTTTTTGTTACATATATCCCAAAGTCCATTATTCAAATGTATATCGAACGCAACATTGGAGCAAATACCGATCTACCTGCTTTGGCAACATGCCATAACTTGAGAGGTCAAAAGCAGAGACAAAAAAACATGAAAAAAGAATCGAGAAAGTAATAAAAACCGCGGTGTATAAAACAAATGCCTTTAAGGTCTGGCTAGCCAACTTTGTAACCGACCAATTTTATTTTTATTATCGTCATAATGTTTTTATGTTGACTTGGTCCAAGGATTTTCATAAAGAATACTTTTGAAGATATTAGCCAAAAAGATTAAACCATTTATGTTATAAAATTGTAATACTATAACTATATTAAATCTTTAAATAAAATGTTAAATTCAAGAGTGAGTTAATACCGCTTGGCACTTGTTTATATATATTTTTATACTATTAAGACAAGTGATGATTCTAAAAATTACCGCAAATGTTTTATTTATTTTTGTGAACATTTGGATCAGTGCCAAAATCCTGTGTATGTTTAAGTAAGTTGTACAACGATTTATAACTTTCGTAGTTTCATGGAAACTGCTTAGTTTTGTTAAATATTTGCTTTTATTTTTCATCATTTATTTTAGAAACAGTTAGACTACATATACATAATTGTATGAAAATAAATAAAAGAACGATTTCAAGTGAAATTGAAATGATAATAATTAATAAATAATGTTTTTTTTTATATAAAATTTTGTTCACGGTTTACTGCTTAAAACGGATAGAAAGCAAACATTAGCTAAGCTTTTACTAAAATGTTAACTCGTTACGGTAACAATTTTAAATTAACATTTCAAGTTTTTAACTGATGATTATGCAGTTTTTTATGTGCATATCTTAATGAGAGTGTAAACATAGCAATAAATGCTTTCTGTAGAATTTATTTGTGAAAAGAATGACCTTCTTGGCTTGTTTTGTTTGCTCTATGACGTAATACATGTATGTTTGTTCTATATACGTTTTATGCTTGCTTCTTTAATAAATGTAAACGATTTTTTTTTTTTGCTTATTTGTTTAAGATTGTGTCACGAAGTTATTTGTAACTTTAGATTTATCTTAAGTAAGTATTTGTACAATTGTTATAACAATATTTTGACTATATTTGATCATGTGTCATTTGCAGAGGTCATTGGAAAAATTATCGCTTTATTTTTATTGTTTTATTTTTATCATTCTCGTTTCAAATAATTACATAAATTACACATTAGTTTTAATATTTATAGAGCATATATTTTATTTATAAATAATTATAAATACACAAACCTATTTTTTTTTATATAAAATGTATAATTTGACTAAAATAATATACTAATTACAAAATAAAGCAGGTTTCGTAGCTAACCTAACCTTCAATTTACATTTATTTGCAAAATAGGACAACTACAGTACGAAAAAAGGATAAATTTGGTAAAAAGTGTGACTTAATTTGATGAGTTCGACTAAAGAGCTATACAAGAAGACAAATTTTAATTCTTTTATGATTCGGAAAACAGGCTTTCGGCATTTAATAAAACGACTTTTCCCTTTTGCAAATGGGCGATAGATATCTAAGATCCAAAGATAATTTAACCAGCTGCAAATTTCGATTTCACAAAACAGGAAACTAAAACTCCTAAACAAAACAAATTGAACTATGAGGATAATGAAATATTTTGAAGATTCAGTAACTTTAAATAAATTTAAAAAAGTATGATAAAGAATATAAGCCATTCCAAATTGAATCAGATAAATGGAAGATGAGTTACATGAGAATAAAAGCAAAATTGGATATGTATCTACGGTCCAGAAGGTTTCCAGACACTTACCAAAACGTGAGTAAGAAGTTATGAATTAACTCTAGCAATATGAAATATTTAAAAACAATTGTACAAGTATAATCATGTTTATAAATATAATACTTGTAGTGAATAATAAAATAATCTCATTAAAACAGGGCATTCATCATGACAACAACCTACATTAATAATTCTTTAATTCAAAATCTAAATTTTAAATCCTAAACCTGTTTGTAGCACACACAACGTAGAGAACCATTCTCAGTTAATACCCAGAAACAGTTGTTCGACAATACAATGGTGGTAATCCTAAGCAAATCCAATTTTGCGTGGGTAGCGTGCACACAAAGTAGGTAACACAATACATTGTGTCGTTTTACTGCAGAACCAAGGCCTGTAAGATAAACAAAACCCTTAACTTAACAACAGCAGGTGGAGCACACCATTAAGGTGTGGACGTTCACTCGCATTCAGTGGAAACTCAGAAAAAACATCTTACAGATATATACCCAACGAGCATGTTACGACTTGTCTTTAAGATACATTTAAGGAAAGGTAACTTGATAAACTGTTATTTAAGTAAAAGGATGTTTTTTTAAATTTTTATTTCATTAAATTCAATTCTTTTTTAAACTCAAAAAACAATCATTTTTTTAAAGACTACAATGAAAGCTTATTTTACAAAAAAAGGTATTTTTTAAATGAATAAATGAAGAACAGGTTGAAGTCTTTTGAAGATTGGACTCTTACTAGTTTTTGCAAGTTATAACTTGAAGTTCACATGTATAGTACGAAATTAAATGTTTACTTCATTTTATGAACTATTTCGAAATATATACAAATATAAAAATTCATTACGGAAACGCAAAATATCCCTAAACACAATAAAACAATAATTTTAAAAGTGTAAACAATAGATATAAAATAAACAAAAAAAAATGATAAGATATCAATTAAACGGTATAATTAAATTAAAAAAATTTATTTGTTCGATATGGAATATCACCTACATTATTAAATAAATATTTAATGAGAACTGATAACAATATTAACTTGAATTTTGTTAATAAAACAAATAAAAGAATGTAATAAATAGCGATAAGAAATTTTTTAAGTTAAAAATATCATTATTCACAACAAAGTTTTTTGTAAATAGAAACAAAAGTAACAGTTCTCCGCAAAAAAACAAAACAAAAGTTGAAGAACAATAGAATGTATATTTAACTACTTGTGCAAAAACATAGACCATAAATTATTGGTATTACAATGAATAATGACTCTTATATAACAAGTAAAATGAGTAAAATTTCGCATAAGACGAGAATAAAATATAATGGAAACAAACTGAGTCGAACAATGAAACCGCAGTCATAAATAAATTTTCTTTATTGTCGTTGCTTGATTTTATGGCCGTTGAATTTTTATGTACCGTCTACTGTAGGTCAAGAACCGATCGATTGACAGGCAACAGACTTCTGGAGAGGGTTAGTTTACAAGAGGGATGAGGAGAAGGTTGCACTCAAGGACAAGACTCAACGGAGGCATCAACACACTGAAATAGGGCCAAACCTCAAAACTCAGTTCCCTGTTTTGTGTAATTCGATACGGTGCGATATTTTCTATAAAAATTTTATACTGTCAAACTGTCAAATTTATAGTTTCAAGGTTATTATAAAATAGAATATTTCCTACTTTATTAATTTATTTTATCTAACAACGCTATAAAAAAAAGCTACAAAGCATTTTACCTTTAACTATTTACGTGTATATATTTAAATTAGGATTTTCCTCTGACTAAATATAAATGAAAAACCCGTAAGTCAGATAAAATTTATTTATAAGTTATAACGCATCAAAATAAACATTTTTAATGTGTTGTTCCATATTTGTTATTATAAATTACCTTAATCGATTATAATGACAAATAATATAATTGAAAATATCATGATTTTCCGATTACAATAAGAATGAACCTAAAAGAACAATAAATATCATTCATCATCGTAAAATAAAATCAAATCAATTGTCAGAAGAAAATAAATGATCGATTCCACAACGCTATTATTAAAAAGTTCAATGGCCACACTTAACACAACAGACATAAGGAAACAATAGTCTGCCGAGATGCATCCACAACAGAACTTTACGACAATACATTTACTTTCAAATTAATACTTTTGTCTTTACTAATAGTTGAATTATTTATTAATGATCTGACAAAAAGGAATTGCACGGTTGGATGTATTTATTTCAGAAGGCCATGATGATTTGTCATTTGTTTTAACCTTTTTAAACTTGTTTATTTTTGTTTTTAACAAGTTTCAGAGAAAACTATCTAATCTTTATTACATATTTATATACATTTAAAGTTATTATCAATAAATTTGTAATTTTTTAAGTGTTTGTATTTTATTGCTACAAAAATATATGTTTTCACAATTTCTTTTAATTTATTTAACAATGTAATCAGTGAAAATACTAATAAAGAAACTGGGTTACTTTAAAGAGGTTTATTTTAAAAATTTATCTACCTAAACATATTGATTTTTATTATTCTCTACAAGGTTTTATGCCAGGCATTGCCGACTCGGATTCTAAGAACTCTTTTACCTGATGAAATAGTCTTTTACAATTTTTGATGGTTTGTTTATCCTCAAACGTTTTTAATGACCTTTCCAAGTCTTTATATAGTTAATTCATCCTTTCGTTATTCGTTTTACCCTTTTTTGTTTATAGTTTTACTGTTTAACGGACCTAATTTATTTTGGTTAAATTATTCTTTAAAGTGAGGTAAGAAAACCGTTATTTTATATTTTATATTTGTTAATTATCTTTAAGGTATATTAATTTTATCTAAACATCAAGTAGTTAATTTAAAGAAATAAATATAATAAGATTGAAAAATTTAATTAGAATTGTGGTAAATATCGTAAAATGAATCTAAAATAAATAATTGTGCTGAACTCAATATCAAAGCATGAAAGGTAAGTAATATACAGATGAATCTAAAGTGAATAAATAAGTGAACATCTGGTAGGTGTGCATAGATTGTCTGGTTTCTATAGTACCGATGGAAGGGGAAAAAAGAAACGTAAAGACAGGTTTCATGTGAAGAACAAATTGATCTAAATACGTTCACAACGGTACTATTGAAATATTATAGAGATTAATGCCATCATTGCGTTCTTTTACAACCAGAAGCAGAAAATAAATTATCTACATATATCTCGTCATACAAGTATAATATTATGATGTAAATTGAAATATAATTGTTTTGATTTCAGGAAAAAGCAGCAAATAGTTATAAATCCGAGGAAGGTTTTTTGTGTTACTGTGAAAGTGTAAAATATACAGTGTCAACGAGTTTGTGTGTTGTTTTTGCATTGAATAGAACAGACTTCGTGTCATGTTACTGAAGATTGTTTATTTTTTTTTTTTTTTTACGAAATTTCTGCTTTATGTGGTGCATTGATGGCATCTGTTATGACGTACTTATACAACTTTTAAAATTAGATCTTTAGCTTCCGGTAGGTCGTTTATTTTTGAACTAGTACAAGCAAAAAATATGTTACGCTTTCTGGTGATAAATTAGTTATCTTTAATTGGTTTTTAACTTCAATGTCTACTTTGAAATAAAAATTTACTTATAGTCGAATTCACGTAAGAAAAGCATTCCAATCTTTTCAATGTATGATTAAGTTTAGACGTATGTGAATTTGACTATATATAGTCGTCGCCACGAATCAATGTAATTACATAATAATAAGCAGATGTACGTAGGTTTTGTTTACATTGGTTATTTCTTTACAAAGCGTTGGTGTATATATAGCAACAACGGCTTTTTTGGAACACAAAATATTTCAGATCACGGTGTGAATGATTACACAATTACAATGTTTCGTGGCGACGACTATACATACTTTTATCGAATGTATATAACATACTTATTGGAAAATATAATGCGCCAGACTATTTAGAAATTTTTTAGCCTTCTAGGCTAATTGGAAAATGGGTATTTGTTTTCTTAAACAGTCTCGTTTTATCTAGAAGTTTAAAAAAATTCAAATAGACAAGACTGAGCTTGAGAAAAATTATGATTTGCACAGTAAAACCACTTATGGTGTTGCTTAAAAAAAGCCTCATGTTTATTGTAGTAAATCTAGAAACGATAAAGTTTATTTACTAAATAGCCGAGCGCTTTGCAGAATTTTGATGATTACAAAAATGTCAAACAACTAACAGAGTTAGCTGTTGGCTCTTGGAGAAAGATGTGAAAACAATTTTAATAATTGTAATGAAGATGATTTCAATATTTTGTTTGAAGTTTAAGACAATTTTTTTGTTCAATTCGAAAATTAAATAAAATCAAACAGTAAAGTAAAGAGTAAATTATAGTCAAGTTAAAAGAAAAATTTAAAAGCCATGATAAAAATAGCGGTAAACTTTCTTCACGCTTTTTAATTCCATTTTAATTTCATCTTTTCATTGTTTTAATACACAAGATTTAAATGAAAAACACAAAAAAAGAGTTTCAGTGCTTAATGAAAATTAATGCAAGCAATCTTCCAACTTTGAGATAAACCAATTTATTTTATTATTTGCCAAAGTTCCGAACAACTTCGCGTAAAATAAAAGTTAACGAACAAGAGATAAAGTCAAGAAACAAGATTAAAGCAAACTCTACTCGAGACACAGACTAAAAAAATAATCAACGAATTCACGTCACTTGCTGTCAAGACTTTACTACAAACTTTTCAGGATTTCAAGAAACTTTTTAGCTTTTCACTATTCACCAATGCATTACTTTACTACTACTCTTTGAGAATTCAAACCTAGGTAACATTCTATATGTTTACTTTGACATTCATTTGACCTTGATGTTTCAAACTCAATTATATCAAATGCAATTATCTCCTCACATAATTAAAAGTTCATTTCACAACTTTATAAAAAATTAATATGTATTTACGGCACTTAAATCAACGATAAAAACTTAACAATTATAGTAAAATTTATCTTAATCTTATAATTACGAATATTTCTAGAATATTTGATTAAATACAACTGATAAATTATAAAATATTGCATTTAAAGAAGAAACAAAGAAAACTATGTTGAAGATTTTTATAGGTGTAAAATAAAATTTAAAAATAGATTTATTTAATTACCTGCCGACGTCATAAGACACCGTAACGTCGCACATACTAACGTAAATAAATTACGTGACTAGAAACTCAAATAAAATATATTATATTACATTTATTTATAGTCGTCGCCACGAATCAATGTAATTATATAATAATATACAGATATTTTACTTCGACATACATCAAGATAAATAGAATACAAGATAACGCCATGCGCATGTCTCGGCCCCGGGTGACGTAGGAGAAGCGAAGGAAAGCAAGATAAATAGAATGAGATGCAAGTATTTTTTTTGATGGAAAAGGGACAGAATGCACTTGAATGCATCATAACTACACATAAAAAATTAACTTAATTGTTATTAGATTTTAGAAATAGAACTAAATGCATAAAATAAAGAAAATATTTAATATTTTACATAATTAGAATAAATCACAATGTATTGCAACAAATAATTTCAAAATAAAATATATATTTTAGGCGCATTTCTCCTATTTAAATAGACCCAAATAATATTATTTATACTTTTATAATCCATAATGATTTATCAAATAGTGTGTGTTTTTAGCTACATATAAAAAACTAAATGAAATTTTCTTAGATTGCAGAAATAGAACTTATTAAATGAAATAAACCATAAAAAATTATAAAAATGATAATATCATTACATGACCATGTTTGAATATTTTATATTCTACATAATTAAATGAATCTCTCTGTATTGCAACAAATAAGTTTAAAATAAAATATATATTTAAAGCGCATTTCTGCTATTAAAATAGACCCAAATTATATTATTTTATGAAACGGTTACTTTAATTGTCCAGAATATTCATTCATAAGGTTTTTGCTTTTGGCCATTTTTGTGTATTGCCGCCAATTCTGGGAAATACAACTTTATTATAATTATTTAATAAATAACAACTAGAATTAGAAAACTTACTACTTCGTATACTAAAATATCGGTAATTTAAAGAAGAATACATACTTTTTAAAATTAGTATATCTGTTGGTGTTAAAGCCGAGTATAAAATCAGTCATAGTTTATCATAAATATTGTAGATAGTAATTTATTTTTATTAATGTTATATAATATAATACACCATTCTGATCCTACTCCAAGAAATGTTTATATTTATTTCTTATATCTTCAGGAAATTATTGTATTATTATATATAATCATACTATAAAATATAATTCATTATTATATTATTATAAAAATATAATTAATAGTAACAAAAACACACAAAATCTGAAGAAATGAACATTTTTGGATTTAAAAATATGCTATGCGGCGGGATTAAGTTATGACGTCAGCTGGGACTGCGCGTGGAGAACCAAAATGAAACACGAACTGGCGTTACCTTGTATTCTATTTATCTTGGACATACATACGTAATTATGTGGGGCTTTAGTCGTAACTTTATTCGACAAATTATTAATAAAACGTTTCAGATAAAGGGTAGGTACCATGTAAACGTTTAAGAATTACACAATTACATTGTTTCGTGGCGACGATTATAATTTTAATATTAATCAAATGCAATTTTGATTTTTTTTTATGATTTGATTAATTTAAGAGTCTATTCCCTTTAATTATCTTTAAAATGAAGTAATGGAATTTCCAAAAATGAAATATATTGTTATAAATATCGATAAGATAAAATTAAATTGTTACTAATTAAATAATAGTTTAAACTCGCAATACAACTGATACATTGATTGAGCAAGAGATAATAAATAAATAAAAGATAGTATAATTATAATTAGTAATCTATTTTTAAAACTGAATGATAATTTCTAATATTATCGATAAAATCAATGATTAATTAAAATTTAAATATCGCATATAGGTTGAAAACTATTGCAATAAATAATTTCCAATAAAATTTTAATTACATTTCACTATGAATAAAAGAGCAAAAAGCATCATTGCAATTTATGAGCAAGTCATGTATCATATATGGTTTGAACATGTCTGTATTCAGCCAACAGGAAGTGCTTTCACATTGCATAACCTCTAATTGATTGAGTTATTACAAGATGGCAGCGGTGCCATGACACGCGTACCGTTACAGCATGACAGATGAGGTGAGGTGAAGTGAGTTGGCGTGTGTTCTTTTATCTACTATCAGATGCAAAAATGTTGATAGTTCAACAGTCACGTCACACTTTTTATTTTATCTTTTATTTTTTGTTTGGTTAGATGATTAACCTTTGTAAAAATACTTTACAAACATTTTAGTTTTAGTAATATATCAGATATTATGATAAAAATTCTATACAAAGATTTTAAAGATTTATTTTTGCAGGTACTGTTTCGTACCTGCGTCTAAAATGCCCCCCTTTCATTGAAATGAATCCTACTCTATTCTATTTTAATGTTAAAAGGTCTCCGAAGCAGGTATAAACCTGAAATGCTTGATGTTGGTTCAAAGACCGAATAATGTCCCTCATACGACAAACATGCAAAGGAAATTAATAAGTTTTATGATTATTGACTTGTATTAATATAAATACTGAACTTTAAATAATAATAATTCCTTCATTATTCATCTTACAAAAATTTTGATTAAATTTTCTAATTTAAATAAAAAATATATATTTTTAAGAGATTTCAATAAATTAAACATTTTTATTTTAACAGAAATACTTAACTGTTATTACAAGTTTTTTTGTCATTTTTTCCCTCAATACGTAAAAAATTAGGAACAGTTCTTTTTAAAATTCATAAAAATGTTAAAAGAAATCAATGACATTGTAAATAAAAAAATTTAATGCGATATCATTTGAAGTAACAACAAAGTAGATAAAATAATTTATGAAATGTTATCAGAAAAAATAAATCTCAAAGTTTAAAGTAAATAAAATGATTACATAATTATAAAAATTTAATAAACAAATAAGAGGAAATATAAAAAAGTATAATACCATAGAAATCTTTCATCAAAATTGTTAAGGAACACGTTCCAACTGACAGTTCTTTTAAAGGCGATAGTATCGTAATTATTCATTGCCATTGGCGTATTCAGGCCGTGAAATGAAAAAGTTAAAAAGGTGTTACAAATCATAACGGTTCTGATTATTAAATGTTACTATACAGTATACATGTAAAAAATGAACGTTCACTCTTTGTAAAAGTACAAGTTGGCTGTGCACAGCGATAAATTATGAGATCAATGATTACTTGCAAAGATTTCAATTTGATATGAGAGTTGCAAGCACGCGTACATTGTTTCAAATTATGCATCAGAATTTTTAATTAAGGTCATTCAATGTAGTAGCTTTGCTGGAAATAAAATTAATATATGTATTTACATGAAATTACAACTTTGGAAATTATTCAAGCACTCGTACAACCAGATTTTGTTTATAAACTTAATTATATTCTGCTTTTGGATCATACTCATATATATTATCTACATGCACTATATATTTATGTATGTACATACATAACTTTGGCTTCCCTACATTTATACATTGCAATACTGAATTCTCTGGAGAGTAACTATTCCTGGAGGAACATTAACACATGTCTTCCGGGATTATGCAATAAAATATAAGTTGTCCAAGAAACTAACAAGACAAGGTTAATTAAATTAAACAAATTTAACATCCATTAAAATAGTTTTTAATTTACAAAAAGTTGTTATGAACTTTTATTTTAAACGAATATAATGTTTTCAACATGTTTGTACACAATAGATATGTTGAGACGAGTTTGAACAAGCTGAATTTCATAGTCAACAGATTTTTTTGTAACGTAAAATATTAGAAAATTCTTTTGATTTCTTTATGCCATATTTTTATTAAATTTAAAAGATAAATTTGAATAAAAAAGTCTTTCTTCATTTAAAAAAATAATTAAATGCTTTTAAAAGAATATCTTAAAAAGGAACATAGTAGAAAGAATTTATTTAGTAGTCTTCTGTAATAATGAATAAAAAATTGTTTTTTCAATAATAAACATATTAAAAAGGGATATTAAATAAAATTTTATAATATATTTATGACTTTGTGTTCATACATATATTATTATATTTAAAAGCAATGTATTATTAAAATAAATTTAATTTATTTGACAGTTATAAAATATAACCTAAAAATAAATTGTTTTTATTATCTACTGAATAACTAAAAAACAAAATATATTTAACAACACAAATAAACATGAAAGAACTTATATAATATACTATTTAAAATAGAAAATAATAAATAAACAAATTTTCCAGTATGATAAGCAAAGCTTTATAAAATAAAATATAATAATCAAAATTTAATAATAAAGCAAAAACAAAGTTATACATATAAAACGATCATGTAAGAAGTTATGGTTGGTGTATTGCAAATTCAAAGTGGATATTATATAAGAACCGAGTTGTAGCCACCGGAAGATAAGCGCCATTTTAAACCCAATTTGCATACAAAGGGCAACTGCGCAGAATGGTTATAGCCATACATGTCGCAGTTTTGCATTTATGCAAGTGAACGAGCTACTTGCTAAGGATTACTTATTACTAGGGGATTGTTTGATGAGATTTGGGGGAGTTCTGAATTTGTTGTTACTAGATTAACTGGATATGGATATTTTAAATTGCTAAAGGTTCATACAGCCTTAAGATAATTCATCAACTTTGTAATAATAATAATAGAATAATATAAATGTGAATTACTAATCTATTATATAAATATTAAATACTTTCTGCGGTAATATACGAAAAAATTATGTAATAAAAAATCCCATGATTCACAAAAGAATAATGCGGTCACAAATAAGATATATGTATATTTTAAACCGATAAATAATGTAGAAATATAAACTAAAAAAAAATTATAAAGCATTTCTCTAATACTATTACGGAATTCAGACCATTCTTGCATAATTTTCAATCATAGAATGGTTACATTCTGCGAAACTGTGTAGTATTATTATTTCACTAGTGATGTAATAAGTAATTATGAATATCACATTAAATTGTAGCGTACAACTCAAAAATGGCGATAACTATTTTTGAATTATTAAAATACATACATAAATACTTTTTTAATAATTTTTTTCTTTAAATTAAGTTAATTTATAGGATTACAGAAAGAATAGTTTGTAACATGTTTGGAATGACTATTCTGCTATCGTAAATTATGACTTATTCCAAACTTATTACAGAATATACTATTACATTAGTATACTAACAAAACATTTTTATTTAATATTGTAGAACATTTAATAAAATTGATTTTTCGAAAAAAATACCTTACACTTACACGTATAGTTGGAACTGTGAAACGCACAGTTCCTTACAGACTCTCATGGACTAAAAAATTGCTGCTATCAGTAAACTTAAGTATTAAAGGAGGGACTCCACTATGAAGGTTTCAAAAAAATCGATTTTTTGCTTAAATCTATTCCTTATCCTATCTAAAATGACCCTCTAAAAGGGTTTGTTAATATTCAAAATCATTGCAAAGAAACAAGAAGAATTATGGAGGCCGTACAACACATTAACTACACTACCGAAAACTTTAACCGCGTTTTTCTCGAAACCACATTTTTCGAACTGGGTGCCACTTTTTCTCGGGAAGCATTCAATAATATCACTTTAATCTTTATTGCTAACATGTAAAACTGTTTTTGTACTCATGCATTGAAATGTGTTGATTTGCGTTACCTTAGCAACATCCGAAACTTCTATTTTCCGCATTGTAACCAGATGAGCATACGAGAAAAAAGCACTCCTATTTCTAAGATTTCTATTAAAAAACTGTATTTATAATGGTGATTACTGATGGCGATTGGCCCCCATGAAGGTGCCTTTTTTAGAGGTGTCTGACGTGGAAGGATATCACGCTACCAAATATTAATATTTTAACTTGAAAATTTTTTTTAATTATAATTAAAATACGTACAATAAAGTTAAAAAAAACCCGGTTTTTTTATAGAGCCGTCAGGGTGGGGTCCCTCCTTAAGAAAAAAATAAATTTATAAAATAGGTAATGATGCTGCTGCGTATTGCTTATACACGAGTCGCTACTGATTATTAGGTTAAATACCCAGAACAAGGTCCATATATAGATAACATCATGAACCATAAATGTGTGAAACTTTTATATAAACAATAAAATTAATAAACAAGTAATTAAATATAATGAACAAAAAAGTGTATATAACAAGACGCGAATTTAAAATTATATCCGTTATCCCGTTATACATAAGAAAATGATGACAAAAAGAAGAGATATTCTCCACACGATATACGTATTCATTATAGCACCGTATCTATAAAGTTTAATAGCCCATCTTGTTTCCGGATTCCCCGCGAACTTATAAATAAAATTTTATTTCATCTCTTGAGCATTATACATGATTTGTTTGAGGTACTTTATAAAATTTTATGAGAAGGTAATAATATCGTGTTGTCATTCCAAGTACTGATAAATATTAAATTAAAGATAGAAGCAGATAATAAAGATAATATCAATTTTTAATATTATAACCTCAATTTAATTTACAAGCAAATGTTTTTATTATTATTGATAAAAATTTTACATAGTAACATATGAAAATAGATTTTTATAGACTGTTTACAAATAAGTTTATTCATAGAAATTTTAAATATTTATTGAATTTTTTTACGTTTTTATCAATTTTTTTAATGTTCAAGGTTCAAATAAATAATTATTTATTTATATTAAGAGCTCATTGCATCTAGATAAAGTATTATCAAAACATTTATTTTAAATTACAAGCATTTTCAAAAAAAAATATATTTATCTTTTAATTGTTTACTGATATTTTAATAAAACATATTTAGTTGCTATATTTTTAAATTGTTGTTAATTCTATTGTTATAAGTTTTAAAACAGTCGCAAAAAATATTTGCTTTATTTAAAAAATATTGTAAATCATACCAGCATTGAGTTATGTTAATTTAATTTAAGAAAGATTTTTGTACAGAAATAATTTGATGTTTTTAATTGATTTTTTACTTCAAATTAAGATTAATTTATTACAAATATTCTTACAATTAGTAAAAGCTTTAGAAGAGTCATAACCACGTATTATTAAATAAATAAATATTAAAAACATAATTGTTTATTTATATAAGGTAATGAATTAATTAATAAATTAACAAATAAATAAATGTATTGTCAATGAAATGATATTGAGTAAACTCAAGGTCACAGCAAATGAGTGAAATTCAAAGAGCGTAGTTATTATTCTCATCGTCTAATTAGTTTCCCGTTAGACAACACAAAGACTTAGAACACAAACACCGGATCTATGTACATCAGGACACCATTGTTTCCAGTTCGATGCACATACTCACTACAGACTACAGAGAACAGTCTTAGGAATTTACCATTTAATATGTTCGTTGATTCTACGGTACAATATACATATATATACTATGTGTAGTTTAGAATATCATATTATGTTTAAGCTTCAGTTACCTTTACCCACACATAGTTAACATTTTTGCCGTAAGGCTTTAACAGTTTATGTGAACATTGAAGGTTGAATTTTACGCTCAATTTTACTAATATTTCTGTTCATTTTCATTGTTCTAAAAATATACCGAACATAAATACAATAGCTATGTTTTAATCAAATATTATTTAACATACCGTGTAATGCAATTATAACAAGGGCTGTTGTTTCATAATTAATTAATAGTTTACTATGTGTCATACTTTTTAAACTCTAAAATTGTTCTAAATAACCTCTAAACTACTGGTAGAACGATTTGAAACAAGTCCTCAAACAACAGTAACAGTTACCTACTGAATCTGACTTAGATAACTCGCTTCAAGTTTCGAACTCAAATCCTTCAAGGTTTTTCAAATCAAAAATTTGTAAAGAAATGTTGTGATATTAATAAATAAAATATATTTATAAATATGTAAATCATAGCTTTGCTATAAATTCTATAAATTATTTATTTTGTAACGCCACTACACCTGGCATGTAAATAATAAATAAAAACATATTACAACAGCTACCTATGATAAATATTTCAAAATATTGGGGAAATGACGTCATATTTTTTAAAATAATTAAATATATTTAACTTCCAGTTTCTCAAATATTTACAAAAGCTATTAAGTAAATTAATTTATCTGATAAAAATCTTATTGTATAATTAATTAAAGATTACTAGCTAAATCTGTTATCTTACCATTAGATAATAAAAGAAAATTGAAAGGTTTTTCCTTTCTTTACAAACTTTTAAACAATGTCATTAAATTCTTTTTCTTATCAGCGTTTTCTTTTAATTTAATCAATTACATTTGATTTTTTATGTACTTAAATTGTCGATATTAATCAATGAAATTAATTTTTAAAATAACTGATGTAATAATTTATTAAAATATAGTCTTCGCCACGAAACTATGTAATTGCGTAATTATTCTACGTTTACATAGTACTGTTTCGCGATCTGAAATATTTTACGTGTTAATTTGTCGAATAAAGTTACGACGTACTTCACATTAAGGAAAAGTATGTCAACTAAGCGTTAAGATGAAAAAGATAGTGATGTACATTGAAGTAAAATATGTAATTACGTTGTTTCGTGACGACGCCTGTATATGTAAATATTCTTAAATTTAAAATTCGTAAATAATAGTTATTTAATATAAACGCAGATAAAATCTATTTTTAGAAAAACAATTGCACGTTGCACGTGGGGCGTCGAACCCCTTTGACGACGTTAAAGGGTTGAAATTGTTGGCATTCGTGTAAGTAAGAGGAAGGGAATAATGACGTCATGAGAAACAATAGTATAACAGCAGGGAACAATTATTATTGCGCAGAAGATAATTTGAAAGGGTAATGTAGTAAATTAATAAATGATAGTATATAATGATTCAGATAAGTTAAGCTTACCATTACGTAGATAAATCAAGAAATTATATCATACCTGTAACAAAAGAAAAAACAATAAATAATTGATTAAAAGGTGATATATTTTTTTAATTATTAAACAGTAAACTTCAATTGTAATTAACTTATAAAACAAGTATAACTTTAATCAATTTATATCCTTTAAAATAGCATGAAATAAGAAACTGTATTTAAAAAAAAAATCGAACAGTAATTTCATGGAACTTATGTTAGATGAGTATGTTTTTCTATTCTTGTACATAAATATATTGATTTATGTTTGAATGCTTTCTTTTTTTGTATAAAATTTCCTTTATAGCTTCTGTGAGGCTGCTCAGCGTGATAGATGGAATTATTTAATGGCCGCCATTAAAGTTTGTTCGAATTCAGAAACTTTTATGGTTAATAAAATAGTTATATCCATTTATCGTCAAGCTATATTTCTTTTCATGTTCATGATTTTGATTCGAATTCAATTTCTTTATTATAACGGTCAATCTAGAATTTCGCAATCCGTATTTTATACTTTATAGCCAAGTCTTTCAACGTAAAAGTTTTGTGACTATTTAAATTGAAATACACATTAATATATTATTAAGAATAATCTATTGTTTTAAGTAACATTTATGTATGTATATTATACACATAACATCAATTGTTTTCTTCAAAACATGTGAGTTGTGTTAATGGAATTTTTTGAAAATGTTTACAAAAAACAAAACTCGGTTAATTACCTACAAACTCATTATATTGTTTTTATATCTTTTGCTTTGTTAGGTAACTTAAATAGCATTTAAACAATTGACATTGTAATTTATGTGAACACAATGATAAGAATTATATATTACTTTTAATGATTTATTTATAAATTGTGTTTTTTGTTGTTTTTTACTTGATTTATTGTAATATTATTGTTATTTGTATTCTTCTATTAAATACTACTAAAAGTTTCTCAAGGACATTTATACACATATTAAAGTATATGTAATATTTGTAAGCTAACCTAGTATTTCAAAGTAAAACTCGTACAATTCATAATTCACATTGATATGTTTTTTTTTTTAAACAAATTGACGTTTTCCCAATAGTTCTAACTTTTATTATCTAGTGTTAAACGATCTTCAGTCTGTTAAGTGTTGTTAACTTGCTTAATTTAACGTTTCTTCCTAGCTATTTGACCTAAAAAAGTCTTGTTTTTATAAGACATTTCTGCACAAGCAGTTTTTCTTAAACATCTGCTAATTTTGGTCCATTTAGCTTTAGTATATACATATGTATATTTTATTTTCGGACAATTTAACTTTCATCATAACTGAAAACTGATGAGTTTTAACAAAATACTTTAACTGTACGAGTTTTATTTTATAATTTAAATTTCTGCTGTAGAAAAGAACAAATAACATACCGTTAAATGAAATATGTACAGTCAAGTAAAATTTTTCACAAGTGTACGAAAATACAAAGATATATTATTTGTGTTAAAGTATAATATTTACGACTTGTACGAGTTTTAATTTGATCTATTGAGTTTAGAGCACTACAAGGTCAGTTTAAGACCGAATTAATTAATATTTCATCTTTACTTAAAGTATCTAAAAAACACTTTATAAACAGTATTTTGTATCCGTATCAAAAGGTAAGTATGAGTGAAATAAATATAAATTAAAATTAATTATTTGTTGAAAAGACTTTTTTTGAATGAAACTTGTAAGTATAAAATGTGTAATGCTATTTAAAATAATGTCTAGTAAATATTTCAGACAACCCGCATCTATTAAAATTTATCTCGAATGATGTAGATACTCAAATAAATATTAAAAAGATATTTAATCAAGTTTCCATCTGTATAAAGTTTGTATAGCATCAATCAAGCCCCATTAAGTACAAAAAAAAGAGCGAGAGAGAGAAAAAAAAAACAGTACGAAGCAAAAGATTCTTCAGTTTTTATTGCACAATCTATTTATAGTGTCGCTAGTTGTCATTTGGCACCCGTCCAAAGCTCTGACGCACAAATAACAAAGAGAACAACTCGGTTCAGAGCAATTCTATAGCATTTCGTTAAAGAGGAACTGCCACTGCATTTGCTGGCCTTATACATAAACCGGTTGTGTGGTTGTGTCAGTAACCTGAACCATGCCTTGCCTGTGTTGCACGTCTTGTCCCGCATTACCCCGTACCATTGCATCATTAGCGAGAGCGCGTATCCGTACCCCTCTGCAACGCTTGCCTACATGTTTAGATGACTTGAAAAGCAGAACCCGCTTTCGAGACAAGTCTCTAGATGATACAGTGTTTTTGTTGTATGGTGTAATTGTGTCATTATCATTTAATACAAGTTGACGGCTCGACAATGTTTGTAAACTTACTAAGGATGAAAGTTAAAAATTAATAATACTGCTACCTATTAAGGCCATTTATTTTAACTCTCATTAATAACAGCTAAATGAATACTATTCATTTCTGCAAATTAACGACGAATTCATGACACACATTCAACACCAAAACCAACATTTATAAACATTTCATTTGAAGACCAACTGTTTGGTCTTTTATTATTAGCTTATTGTTTAACAGTAACTGTACTAATTTCAAATTGATATTGTTTACGAAACATTTCATACAATTTACCAATCAGGGCCGTAATTTGCTTTTTATGGGCCCTGGGCAAGACTTTCAAATTGCGTCCCTCCTTAATATAAAAAAAAAAAACTTTCAATGTATATACGAAAGTTCTGAAGTTCCTGTTCTTTCATTTTTTTAAGTTTGGTAACAGTCTTATTACATAAACACACTTTTTTGAGAAGCCTTCCTGGGCCTCCCTTCGATCTGGGCCCTAAGTAAGTGTCCCTGCCTAGATACGGTATAACAATATGTATACCACTCCAGGCATGGTAAACTTAAAAGATCTAATTGCTCATTTATAAAGAGAATATTCTGTTCTCTGAGAATCTCTTAATTTCATAATTTTTAAAATGGAAATACCAAACTCTTGTTTGTAAAAGGAACAGTAGATAAATTTTCAATATTAGAATAAGACTTAAATCTAGTAACATGTTTAAAAACAAATGAATCTTACTTTTTTGTCACACAAGTTAGAACAATAAATAAATATTGCAGAAATAATTCAAATTGGAGTTGTTTTGGAATAAAAACAATTGTAATTGTTACATAATACCAATCTATGTACATTCATGAATATTAGATAATCTCTCAGATTCAATTATTGCTAAATCTAATGATTACAAGTATTTAAGACGATATTAAAGTAGAAAATACAATGAGATAAGTAGCTTCAAGGAAAACATAAAAATATATCATTACGTATTAATTTAAGAAAATATTGAAGAAATAGATAATAATAAAATCCCTAAGGAATAATTAATAATCTCGGAATAAAAAGAAATATTTAATAAAACATTTCCCAAATGCAATTATAACGAAAATAAAATTTCATTAATTTAGTCTTTTCAATATGACGAAAAAAAGTTGGTATATACATTGCCCAGTGTAACTCATCAAAAAAGCTCTTATATAAAGCACCGAGACATACAAAGCTCAAAAGCTCCAAGCTCGTCACCATTATGAGAAATAATTACAAGCGCCCTCGATCCGCTTAAACAAGAAAGAGAAAATAAAGCAAACATGTTCCTAAATTCTCCCTGTTGCTGTGTTCAGGGCTGTTAACGAAGCTAACGCTGAGAAATGAGAAAAACTAAGGTGTTCTAGATGGGAAACTCACGCAGAGCGAAGGGAACTTATTCAACTAGAAACAACATACCAATGAACATTTAATATTATGTAATTAATATTTTAATTTAAAATTCGCCGGTGATTTCATGAGGTTAAATATTTTTAATTAAATTTCTACGAAAACTTGCAACTTTAAATTATTCATATTAACAGAAAAAAATATGAATATACCTTTCCAGTAAATTATATATCAATATTTTTGTGCTTTCTATGAAATTAATATAAATTATAAAAGTTTTTATCGAGCGGCACAGCTAATTCAAATTCTATTAAAGTGTCAAAATGTCTGTATAGACATGAAATAAAAAAGTTGGAAAAGTATGTATATGTGTAAACTGCGAAGGGTGAGTCGGTGTGCGTCAGGGTAGACGCCGGTTACTATGGTAACCGTCATGTGGCGTCCAAAACTAAGCTTGAGTGGGGGATTCCCTCTGATTCGCATTATAATTCAGGATTCACGAGTGACAGCTGTATTTATAGCTCAATATACCTAGATGTTAGGGTAAGCACTTAGTCCATTTAGAAACTTTACATGTTTATGCGGGTGCTAAATTTAGTTTTATTCGTTACTAAATCTACTGCAAATTAAATATAGAATTTAATTAATTTTATAATTGATATTATCAAGCATAATATGTTATCTACTAAATAAATAACTACTCTTCTGAAAAAGACCAAAAAAAAAAAAAAGGTTAGTTGTGAAAATAGGCCAGTTAAAACTAGACTCTATAGATCAGATAAATTCGTTAAAGATTGGCTAAAAATCAATTATAGACTAATTAAAATTTAGCAGAAAAAGATCAGTCTAAATTTCTGACAAAACAAAGTTTTATTAAATTGGTTAAAAAGAAGTAAAAATCTTAGAAATCAGTCCAAACTATAAAACAAAATCTAAAGCACTATAATTAACTTGAAACAAAAAAGAGGTTTTTGATATCAATCAAAAATAGACTATTTAAGCTCTTCATTAATAATCAGTTAGACTATTTAAAAATTGATTACAAACAAATTAAAAATTGGGGTAAGACTAGTTAAAAATTGGCAAAATACTAGTTAAAAATTGGCTAGACTAGTTAAAAATTAGTAAAAGACTAGTTAAATTTAAGCAAAATATAAAAAAAAAACTTAAGCACTTTAACAATCTTGGAACAAAGAGAATTAATTAATTAATCAATCAAAAATAAACTATTTAAGTTCTGCATTAATGATCAGTTAAAACCTAGTTAAAAATTGGTTAAAGACTAGTTAAAATTTAGCGAAATTATAAATAAATAAACTTGAAACACAAAGAAAATTTTGATAAAATCAACCAAAAACTAGTTATTTAAGTTTTGCATTAAAAATCAGTTAAAAATTGTTCTTAAAACTAGCCTCAATTTCTAAGAATATTTAGTTTAAAAAGACCAAACAAGTAAAAAACTGAACATTATTTAAAAGATTAAAGTTAAAAATCTGCTATAGGATCAGTTAAAAACTAGTTAAATACAGTATAATAAAGAGTACAATAACAGATTCTAGTACAAATAAATATATAATGGTCCTTTGATAGATAAAGTTAAGTTAGAAACTTTGAAACATTTCAAGGCCATAAATAGAATACTTGGTAGTGACATTTCAATATATAAATAATTTATTTACCCCGAGATATTTATGCGTAATGAAAACTTATTTACTTTAAATGTGTAATAGTTGTTGTTTATCATTCAACATCCGGAAAATTTGAGGAAATTAACTGTTTGAATGTGTATGTGTGCTGAACAGTGTTAGCAACAGAATTGCGCGCGTGTCGAAAGGTCGCTTCTCCGCCCGGTAACGGTTGCTAGGCAACATACGATGCGAGGGATGATGTTACTAACCGACGCAAAATTCACCCCCTCACTCGTTTACCAGGACGTCGGGACGGCGCGTCGTTATATCTATCTCATTCTACGGAATATTATCTACAATATATTTCACTCGTTTTTGTTTTGTTCCGTTGGCTTCTAAGGGATTGTCATCGTTTCCCATCCTTATTTGTTTTGTGTGTTTTGCTGTAAATACCTCTTTGTTTGACCTATGTAATTTTATATATCTGTATACATATATGTATGAATAAACGTTTTGTTTTGTATGTAACCAGTTACAGTTAGTACTGTTGTTGCTTCGCTTTAATATGTTTGTTCTCTTGTTTAACACCCTTGTTGTGTGCTAAAAATTTTANAGTATAACATGGATTGAATGTACAAAAAAATAACTGAATTGAAAGGTTTGTTTACTTACAAAATATATTCAGTTAAAATAATAAAAATTTTTTCTTTGTAGATAAATTTAATATTTCATGTTGTTTGTATATAAATGGTTTCATTTTCAATATTTTATTTACAGACATGTTCATACATGTATCCACGATTTATACTTGCAGTTTTTTTAATAATCTAATCAGTATTACCAATCTGATGAGTATAATAAGTCGAACCTGATTTAGAAGTTTAATTAAGTTCAGAAGAGTTATTAACTTTCCTTTCGTTAGAGCAGGATTTTGCAGGAATTTTAATTTTAAATTTCAGTAAACTTATGTAACTAAGACAGATATATGTATATATTTCACCTACTTCACACATTATTCGAAAAATGAAAGTGTTATAAATGATTAAAAATAAATAAAAATAATAATATCTTCAGATTTTTATTAGTATGTTTATATATTTCAATAGCTTCAAGTATCATTCGAGAATTAGAAGTTTTATACAAAGTATCCCAAAAGAGGAACCTTTCAAACATTTCAATCGCAAAATTTAATCGTTGAAGATGGTCTGTTGGTTTTAATTCTTGCACAAGCTGAATTTTGTAAGATTTAAGGTGCAAATCTTTCTTTATAATTCTTTGTAAATATGATTTTCGAACATTTAATTCTTGACCCTTTTGGGACA
>NEEE01003147.1:61046-85831 GCA_002278615.1 Pogonus chalceus
TATATATTTCAACAAATCCAAGAATTAGCAAAGTGGCGAAGCTGCAGAATTTAATTAATTTTATCATATATTAATGGTATTGTTATTGTTTACAATCTCTTTATAACTTTAATTATAATTTTTTTCTATATATAAAATATAATTTATAATATATCATAAACCATTGTTCTATAAATGGTGTAATAAAGTATCGATTTTGTACAAGTATAAATAGTAATAATGCATATCATGTGGCAAAGAGAAATTAAAAATACATTATGCATTTGAAACTAATAAACATTAATAAGTTATTATTATAATGTATCATTTTGAAGGTCTTTATAATTGTGAATTAATTAGTTGATCAGTTTTTGATATTACCTATTTGTTTACTATTTGTATTTATATTGGCCATGAATCATTTTAAAATATATTTAATATTATAATAATAAATATAACTAGGCCAATACAATGAAATATTTTATAATATTCTACTGCAAATAAATAAAACTTTTGAAAATTGTTTATTTTTATGTTTTAATAAATAAATGAATTATGATTCACATGTGTAAGTCTATAAATTGCGTGTGTAATAATACAATTCTTAGAATATTAACAAGAAATAAACAATTATTAATTCTTGAAATATTCTGTTTAATAATATAGCATCAAATACCAAAACTTAATGATATATTGAGAAAGTATTTGAAATGCAAAGAAGGATTTATTTAATAATTGATATAAATATTTAATTAGTTACTTTATAAATATTTTTCGATTCCAATGGTTTTAGTTATTTTATAAAATGGCTACACATTTAAATAAAGTTAAGAATTTTTTTTACATATAATATAAATAATCAATTTTAACTGCAAGATTTATATATTATTACTCAAGGTCTATTCATAATTCAATATATAATTATCTTTAATTACAAATAATATTATTTTTCAACTAATTTTCTTTTTAAAAATTATAAATTAATAACATCTATTTATATATTTGTCTAATTACATAGAAACTTAAAAAGTTTTATTAAAAAACGATTGAACTCAAACTAGAGTGAAATTCGAAGAATAACGAAACGTACAACTATCAACTTATTTTTAACCGTTGTTGATAACGTGGCGATATTCGTTACATACAATATATGTTTTGAATTATCTTCAGTTTATTTATTTTTTTGCTCGCAATACAGTAAATTTCAAACAAAATCGTAACGTACAACAGTCACAATAATTTTTAAAACTGTTGAAATAATACAGTGAAATGAAAACGTGGCGATATTCGTTATATAAAACATATATAAAGTTTTCTATAATTTATTTGCTCGCAATAGAGTAAAATTTGAACAAAAACGTAACGTTCACCAGTCACAACACCCTCAAAACTGTTAAGATGAAGCAGAAAATGAGACTGTGGCGATATTCGTTATGTGAAACATATTTTTACTGTTTATCCAGTTTTATTCCACTATTAATTGATTTCATATAATAAACTTGTATATTTAATTTGAAAATAAATAATTGCTAAAGCCTTATGCGCAAAATATTTTAGATAATTAAATTAAAGTACATTTTATTAATTTTTGTTAATTAATAATTTTAATTGTGATAACAAGTACTTCTGTGTATACCTGATTTAAATATTTTATTTGAAATATTTTAATTAACTGCAAATATATAAATAGTTTTAAGTAGCAATGCGAAATTAAAAACAATGTCACGTGAAGGTTGCAATAAATTTAATTTTAGTAAATAAACATTGCATTAGAAAATAAAATGATTCAGTAGAATTTATATTTGCATTTGCATAAAACACGATATAAAATAGGTAAGTAAAATCCTTGAAAAACAATTTGCTCAGAAATAATCTTGCAGCGAACAATCGCATTACAAAAGCAATAGGCCTCATACCCATCACTTTACAAACCGTATTCAAAGTGAGTCGAGAGAGTTACCAGGAAGACGATAATTATTATGAATAACAGCTCTGTGGGTGCGGAGCAGTGCGTGACAGGCAACATTTCAACTTTTGTACACGAACGGTGGTGAAGGGCAAAGGGAATTGTAACCACCGCTGCATTTTACTCGCTGTATTGTAGTCATGTCACGTTGCAGCCATACAATGTATTCAAACAATCAACCAATGCAATGTTCCACAAGGGTCAGGATTTATTTTATCAAATACTCAACTGGTCCACTGGGATTGCTTGTTGGTGTTGGTTGTAGATGTTTAAGTTGGTAGACGATGGAATGACAGGGGCTTTACCGCAGAGGACAGGGGCGAAATGTAAGCTGTGAGGAAGCAGATGTTATTACTGAAGCCAGACGAAAGAATCAAGGAATTTGCCATGTGGGGAATTATTGCGAACGACAATCATTTTTTTATTTTATTCATATTTTCATACGCTAATAAATTCAATTCCCAACTTTTTATTTCAAAATAACAAAAATTCCATCCGATATATTTAAACTTTTTATATTTTATCAAACTTTTAAAATATATTTTCCTGTTTTGAAATAAGTCACTTTAAAATATTTATTTAAAAACTATCAGCAATAGATAATATAGTAATTGTACAAACGATGTATTTATGACCTTGACGTGACCTTTTCTATTAATTAGCGATAATATGTCGTTCGTTAGTTTACAATTTATATAGTAAAACAAATTAAATGATACTACATAAATAATTAGTATAATATTCATCGAAATACTAAATTAATAGAACAAAAATTTTAAACAGCCCCGAAAATTAAATTAACAGGAAAACAAAATACTAACTACATTTGGAAATTCCATAAACTTAATTAACTGATAATATAAATTTAATTCAATTCCTTATAAATATAAAAACATTTTAGTATTCCAAGTTTTTTATTTTATAATTTAATCTATTGTTTATTTATAACGAAGTATAAATAGAATTTATGACGTTAATTTCAACAAAAAAATTCAAAACAACTCATAATTATTTTGTTACCATTAATTTTACAAAGAAATAAAATTATTTCCCACTTAATAACTCGCTTAATACGTCAATACCTATAAAAAAGGAGAATATTTCAATTGTTTTTAACAGAAAACATTTTATATATGACCTGAGTGATCCTATTGTTTAATAATGTAATAAATAAATAATTAAATACATTTAATACGTAAACAAAACAAATATTTAATATTACATTAATGACGTATATAACATACTGCATTTAATGAAAGAATAAACATATAGCAGCAAGTTTAAACGTTAAACAAGTAAGAGCAGGTAGAATACACCAGTTTTTGTAAATAAAAACAGGGTATATTAAGAAGGGAACTCCATATTCCAGCTGCTCTTAAAGTATTCAAGTTTTTTATGTTGTTTTTTTCTTCGTAATCCCAGATCGACAGGTGATTTTCGTATTTTTTAAGGCAAGGTTTACATTCTATGATTTATAAATGCATGTTTTATTTAACCGATCCTTAATGGTTGTAAATTTTCTTAATGATTTATCGTAATTTGTAGTTTCTGAAGAATTTTAAATAGTTTTAATTTGTAAATTATAATCATACTTGTACAATTAAATGAATAATTACTTTATACATCAACGTATTAAAGTTTTTAATAATTATTTTACAAAATTTTATTCATGTTAAGTAGCAAATTGGTTATGTTATGGTTTTATAACAAAATGTATCTATTTTCACAACAATTAAATTATTTCCACAGAATTTTGAATTAAATAGATAGTTAGTGTTTTGTTTTAAAGATAACAACTATTATTTTTTGAAGTACACGCAAAACACTTTTAAAGATAAATAATTCTTTAAAAAAATAATTTGTTTATAAGATGAAAACAAGTTGTATATTGTTTAATAAAAATATAAGATACATTTGGACCAAAATAAATTACAAAATATAAACAAAATAATTTAAATTTGAATAATATTGATACAAAAGTATAAACCAAAGAAATTAATTTAAAATTTACTGATAAAAGAGAATATATACTAAGTTTAAACAAGTTTTTTTGGGACAACGAAATTTTTGTCAATAGCTTTGATAATGCACCATTATCAGCTTTTTTTTTAAATTATTATTATTATTAATAATAATAATAATAATNTATAGTAATTATACAAAACTATTTTGAGTAAAATTACAATGCACCATGTAATCTTACAATCAGAATTGTTAAAATGATTAAAAAAATGTAAATTACAAAATTAATTCGTGGTTTTCCAAAAAATTATAGCAAATTAAATTACAAGCAATGTTTGTAAATCTAAAAAGCTTTTTATGAGATATCGATCAATGTTTCAGTGAAATTACAATGCGTATACCGTTTTTACATAAAGATTGTAAAATCATAACCCATCTTAATAGGTTTCCTCACATGTATTAGAAAATTACTTAAATTGTATTTTAATTAATACACTAATTTGTAATTTAACTCATCTTTTATTTTGTGCAAAAATTGTAATTCTACAAAAAAAAAATAAACAGCGTAATGTATGAAGTTTATAAATAAATAATATATAATATTTTCGCTTTCGATATAAATCAAAATTGCAACATGAAACAAAAACAAAAAAGTATATGGTGTGACCGCATGCAAAATGCGTCTCGCCAAACACGCATTTCATTAATATCAAAGTATCACGAAAACACAAAGTTCCAAGTTCAAAATATGATAAAAACATGAAAACACGCGATTTTTACACGTACACAAGTGACTAACACAATATTACCGCTAACATGTGTTGCAATATTTGCAATTACATGCAACATATATACATACATACAAGTGGGATTCTCGGAAAATGAAAAATGAAAATATGGTACACGATATGGATAAAAAACTTGTTTTCATGGGCAAATATCGAATGAAAAACAATCTAATTTACATGAAATATGTTGACGTTAACTTTTGTTTGTTTACTAGTTTATTGATGGCTATTATTAAATGAAAAATAGGAAATATTTATTATCGAAATTGTGAACGGCGAGCCAAGTAAATATGACTTTATTGATAATAGAGGTCAATTTAGTTTAAAATATAAATAACTCGATATAAAAATAATCGTATTTTATATTTATTTATCCAATTGATTCCATAAGAATTTATAAACAAATATGGAGCAATGATTCTCTTTTTTTTATACATAATTCAGTAGAAACCAGTATAGTAAATTTTATTTTATCTCTACGGATATTGTAGAATATAAAAAGTTGTATTTAATTATTTCAATAAAAGCGAAAGAAAAAACTTGTAGATAATTCCAACGATAATGTTGTTTATACAAAAGGAAAGTAGTTAATTATGAGTGCTACTTCAACTTTAATAACATTCCATAGATTGTTTATCTGACTAAACCCGTTATTATAAAATATTAATTAGTACAGATAATTATGAAATGGGAAATCATGAATTTTGACGTCATCTTACTATATAAAAGAAAATTTCTTTTATGCTATGAAGATTCATAAATCAAATTATGGTAATGACCTTGAAATTCATCATATTTACAATAGTCATTATTTTTAACTAATCATATTTAAATATACAATAAAAATATGTATATTTTTATTTATTTATGATATACAGTTAATAGTTATTTAATTTTTTTTTAAATTATGTATAGATGTCTTTATTTAAGAAAAGCTATTTTTTAAGTGTTATTTGAGCTTTTATTTATCAAAATAACATAACTATTGTACAATAATAGACTTATCAAGTTTATTTAAGCTCATGTTACTACAGTGTTTATTGTTCTACATGACAGAACGCATTTTTTCTTGTTTTCCGTTGATAAGGAATATTATATAAATATTTATCCAGCAAAATATAACTTCAAACTATTCCGAAGTTATAGCAATTAGAATGAATATTTAGTTTTATGACACTAACGCCGTAGTGTTTTTTCTTTTGCGTTTTTCTCGAAATTACTTTCAGAAAGATATTTCAAGATCTTTTTCAATCGATTTTGTAAAAAATTTACAGAATGTTTATAAGTTATACATTTTTTAAAGTAAAAACTACGATAAAAATTAGAGTTCTTTTATTTAAACATCTGTCATTTCTACAAATAAAAAAAATATATTTTTCCCCTTCGTTACGTCTTAGCTATTATCGTTCTAAATAAGAAATAACATTTTTTTTTTTTTTAATTTTTCATACAATGCCTGACAGAGACAATAAGTATACCATCAGCAAGGGTTTTCAAAAAAGAGTCCTAGTTTTTGGTTCGTATCTCCGTCATTTTTAATTTTTTGTTATTCGTTACTACAGTCTGTCCCAAAATTGTCAAGAATTAAACGTTCGAAAATCGTTTTTACAAGATTATAAGGAAGGATTTGCATCTTAAACCTTACAAAATTCAGCTTGTGCAAGAATTAAAACCAGCAGTTGAAATGTTCGAGAGGTTTCCAAATTTCGGAAATACCCCGACCTTTTTCGGACAATTGTATTAAAAATTGTTCACAAAACTACTATGTATATGTAAAAAATAAAAATTGTTTTATATACTTGACAGCTGCGTAAAAAAAAATGTTTATTTTTATATAATTTTTATATAAATAAAACAAATAAAGAAGTGTGTATATAAATAACAAATAAATGAAATTTGAATATGATAATAAAAGTTTCTTAGATAATACAGGTGTTTAAAGTTTCTAACATTTTCCAGAGACAGATACCTAGTTATATAATATACGACTAACTTTTCATTGTCATCGAGTGTGGAAAGTTTCAAAGTTCGCCAAGCCTTTGTTGAGTAAAAGCGCTGTTCGTATAACATAGCAACTTTGACAAGGAACGGAAACTAAAACTTTCGACATGTTTGATGGCAGTTGGGTCTTTATATGAGCAGTTAAATGTCACTTAAATTTTATATACATTAACCTTATTATATTTTATAATATAAACAATATTAACTGATATATTTACTATAAAACGATTAAATCATAAAATGAACAAGTTGCGAAATGATTTTAAACCACAAATAAAATTTTATCATGTTTAAATGACATACTTTGTTTATCAGACTTGAGCAAATTAAAATCTATTTATAGACGATGAAACATTTGCTTAACTGTTACAATAATTAAAAGAAATACCACACTTTTCGCTAATTAATTAGCAAATATATAACAATTATCAATTATCATAGAAAAACAAATTAAAATGTCTACCAAACAAATATATTTATATAATATAACAAAATAAAACAATAAAAGTTTTTAATTCAAAACGTTCAAGGTGACATTGAAATATAAGTTTACAAAAAACTAATCGGATAAGGAAAAAAAAAATGTATAGAAAAGAATCTACAAAAGATATTTATCTTCTCACATCCAGCCAAGTTTTTTATAACTTTTTTTTATATTTTTTATGAGTCATCATTTTAATGCGATGTTCTAATTTTCAACTTACAAGTTGTAATTTTCTATTTATTTTGTCTGCGAGGTTAAACATGTTTAAATATAGTTCGGGTGAATTTAAATATTGATATTTTCAAGTAAGAAATATTTACAGTTTATAATGATGTTAAACAGCTGTGTTTGATAATAATTTATAATGTTTTATTACTTTCAAATGTAGATTTAACTTAAGATCAAAGATAACTGATTTCATGGAAAATTATAAAGTTAATATATCGTAAATTATAATAAAGATATTATATATATATANACATAAAAAATAACTTAATCATTATTCCACGTTTAAATCAAGCATTCAAGTGATTGCCCCCTTATACAAGTTAATGCAAGAATTTAAATCATTTAACCTAGAAATTGTGAAGAATTAAAGTTGAATTTTTAATTAATAACAATAGCATATAATAAACATGTGAAAATCTAATTCCGTGCTACTGTACCGTGTCAGTTAGTTCACTATATTATTCTATGTTAATTGCAAAGTACGAGAAACTGAAATTACACGAATGCTTTTATAATGAGCGTTATTTATAAATAATCCCACGCCAGAACAATAAGGAAATAAATAAATAAATGTTATCTACAAATAATGCATGCTTCATGGTCGTTTCATAACATGCGTTATAATTTTTTTGCTTCAAAGTTACTTATTATTCTCTTTTTTGTACTTTTATTCAACTTTATTTCTAAAATCTACCTAGAATGGTGATTAAGGTTTTTTTTTTTAATTTATTGTTACTTCTAGCAACGTTTTTTAACCTTATATAAGTATAATTAATGTTAACAATAAACAAACGAATAACAATAATATTTACCTTAAAAATCAGTTAATTCATGGATCACTTAATCCGTAATAATTGAATGAAACAATCGACGAAAATCCAAGGTCACTAGATATTTTATCACTAACACAATTTTTTTAAATCCACAAATAAAATAACAATAATTTAATCTCGTAAATCAATCTTTCCTTTCTTTTTTGCCAGTCTACAAATAGAAATTGAAATAAAATTACAGGCACATTATTCCACTAAGCAAGCAAAACAGTCGAGACAATAAACGGGAAAGGTTTGGCGTTCTGCCAGGTCGTTGATTCAACACACTTTGAACATAACCGACTGGCGCATGCGTCGACAAAAGCCGCAGTTACAACGGGGGAATTTTCAGCCGGAACACGTGGGCGCTTAAATTCTATTGTATTTTATATATCTTATAAAATATAAATTGCTTTGTAATCTATTTATTCAGAATAGAGGAATTTTTTTATTGTTTGTATTCCATACTAAAATTAATTATACCTATTATTACCAGCTGTATTTTTATTTTACTATTTATTAAAGCTATTATATTTGTTATTGTAAAGTTTTTTTGCAAATTGCTAAATTTTGACATTCGAAACAGATTTAAAAGACTTCTAAAGGAAATTATTTATTTTCTTTTGCAACTAGACGACGTCAAATAAATTATTTTTTAAATTTATAATGCTACGTATATTCGTATGACCTTCAAATAACCTTTAACAACATATTCTATATTAACATTTAAATTAATTAACAAATGCATAACTTTTAAGTGTCTGTAAATAAAAATTCGCATTTATAAATAATTTATGGTAACGCAAAATTGTTTGTCACTATTATAAATACCGTTAAATTTCTTAATGACTAAATTACAAAGGTCAAATTTAAAATTTAAAAAAATTGTATAACGGAAAACCTACACAAATTAATTAAAACATATTTCGGCTGTTTAACAGATTACGAGATCATTAAACAAAAAAAGAAAAACAGATTTAAGCCTGTTGAAACTTGTCCTTGAAATACTTAGTCATTGTTCTTTAGGGATGTCGCCCCTTATCTTTGTTTTATATTATCCTCATAACTTTTAACTCAAGATTCTTTATATTCTGAAGTTTGTTTACTTTTCCTGTAAATACCTGTTTAACTAGAAATTTATAATTTTTTTTTTTTAGAGGTGTTAAATATTTATAATCTATTTTAATTGTTTTATTTATAGATTTATTATTTATTTTATAAATTATTATACCCACTAGATTAAAACTGGATAATACAGGAAATATAAAATTCATTTAACCTTGAGAGGTCATTGTTAAAATTAAATATTTCTTTTATTTTAACGGAAAATTTTATAAATTTATATAATTATTTTTGAATTAACTTACACAAATAGAAAATAAAACATACTTTTTAAACATGGATATATAACATTTAAATTTGACCTTGGCAATTGTTTATTTAATATTTTTGAGAATCCCAAACTCCAAAGCCAAGTGTCTGACACTTAAGATGATTTTACTGTCTTGAAGTGTCTTAAATCTGTCAAATATTCGTTCCAAGTTAAGTGGCACAAGGATAAATATAGCAATTTTTTTCGAATTGGTGTAAATTTAAAAGAATCGCCTACACTTTTGACTGTGAGCCAAACCATTTACAGGAAAAAATACAAATTTGTGATAACGCCAGCTTGTATATCACTTTATTTCTTGGTATTTGTTATCAAAATATTTATCATTGTGGGCTTGAATGAATTGTAATCAAATTTTACAAAATTTTGTGGAACTATGTTTTGAATCTATTATTGTATTATTTTAATTTAAATAAACGAATTTTTTAAAGCTTACATTTAGGTATTTCTGCTTATTAAATAACCTATCAGAAAATTTAAAATTGTAATTTGTTTACTAAAATAATACAATATACCGGGTGTTATTCAAAAAATTGACCATACACGTTGAAATTAGAAATAATTTAACTCCCGTACAAAAGATTTTGAATTATTTCAGACAAAAAATATTTAAATAAAAATGTTCTAGAACAATCTTTGTGTCGCATTAAGTTATAAATGAGCCGCGAAGGTGTAAAAGAAATAAAAAAAATACCTTTGACATACATTTAATGTAAAAGTTTTTAAAATATATTTTTATTAATAGTTAGTATTTTATTTAGTCTCTAAATGCAATTTTGTATTAATATGATTCCTTTTTTATTTCTATCAAGAATTAAAAAAAAATAAAAATGGAAAGCGGAAAATTTAAATTAAGACCTGCAGGGAAGTGTTGTGTCGAGCGATAAAAAGGTTAAGAACTGCTTCTCTAGAAATTTGAATTCTATATAATACAGTAAAAAGATTTTATTTTTCATATTTCAGAACTGAGAAAATATATTTTTCTGAAAATTGCCCTGAGTGTCCTTTATTTATAACTTATTTCAGTTCTTACTTTAATCATTTTCACAAAAAGCTTGTTAAATAAAAAATACATTGACACTAAATACTAATTTTGACAATTTTGTTATTGGCCATAAGTGCGCTTCCGCCCCGGGATGCATGCCCAAACAAACTCATCGTTTACCGATGATATTTCAGCGCAACTGCTCTCTAGGTATAACAAAGACCCTTGACTATTTTTAATATAGAGTTTATATAATAAATCATAATTAAATTTAGTACAGTTTCCATTGCAGTAAAAATAATTTCCTATTTACATAGTTTATTATTTATTCCAACAAAAACATAAAAAATGTCAAGTGATTAAAATATAAATAACGGAAATATTCTACGAACTTTTACTAATCATCAATTTTTTTTGCATAAAACTAACTGTTTTTCAACATATAAATGCAAATAAATTAGTTAAAATGCTAATTAAAATCTACCGGTAGAATAAAATAGTTATAGCTAAAGCAGTAACGGTCAATTACTTATAAATGTTTAGATTTAATTAGGCTAATATCTACTTTCATTTGTTGATGTGGCAAAGGAAATTGTTATTTTATATACTATCAATTGTTTTTTAATTAGTTTGTCTGTTTTATCACGTTGTAAATAAAAACAAAACAATTTAAAGTTGCGATAAAAGTGACAGTAGTTTTATTGGTAAATAAATTGATTTCTAATTAAAATTTTCTGAGCTATCAATTTAACGAGTTTTTTTTTTTTTTTTTTTAAATATAAAATTAAATGCATTTATCAACGTTGCCTTCGAAAATAAAACAAAATGTATCTGAATAAGATGATTTTTCCAGTTTAAACTAGTACAAATTAATTTTTTTTGGCTGTAATCTTAACTGTATTCATATATATTTCTAGTAACATTTTGGCACAAGTCCAATCATAATGCGAAAAATTATTCGCACCAACTCAACAATAAATTAGCACGAAAATATTTCCACTATATTTAAAACAACAAAAATGAAAGAAAAAAACATTATTATGGCATGCTATTATAATATAAACCTGGTTCTTTGAACTTTATTATCACAATGAGTTACATTTTCTCTGTCCTTGAATGAGCGAACACTGTAAAAATCACCTTTTTACACAGATAATTATCCTACACTATAAAAAACTTGACTTGTTTGACAAGTTTTTATGGCCTTCAAAGAAATCAAGATAGCGTATAGTTCTTGTTATTCTTTTTTTTTTTTTTCTATAAATAATTACAACTTGTCCATTTTAAATTTATATGAATCTCAAAATATTTATTTGTTAAATCATCACCTGATGTAGTAATTTATTTATATTTATTTTATATCAATTAAATAAGCAAATATGTTTAATTTTAGATACACTTGCAGTTTTATAAATAAATTATGGAATATTTATTAAATTTCATGCGTTTATTTCGAGAATATTTATATTAAGTTTTGTTTATTTTTAAATTTAGCAAAAAATGTTTAATTTTGTCTGCAAATTAATTATGTTACATGGCACATGCTAATTTGTTTGTCTTTAAAACAGAATTTAATTTCAGCAGAATTCTCCAACGAACGAGTTAATAAAATTGTAGACAATGTATAACAAAGATATACAAAATATAAACCACGTTTTTTTTTTATATATTTAATATATAAAATCATAAAACACGAACGCAGCATAATTAGTTGCATTTGTTTAATAAATAAAAACTCTTACCATTTTATTTCATAAAGGACGGATCAAGTATTCTACGAAAAACAATTGAATATACGAACCTGAAACAAAAGAATAAAAATTAAAAAATAATCTTATAAATTCTTTAACTAATTAGTAAAGAAGAAAGCGTTAAATTTAAATCATCTTAGATTAAGTTTGTATATATTATTGTGTTATTAATAATTATATAATTTTTGTGTTTTTAAACCGTAACTTAAATATGTATACAAATATAACCTATAAAATATATTTATTTAACTAGTGATAACATGAAATTTGACCCATTGAATTTATAAAACAATTAATTAAGTAAATAATTGAATGAAAATGTGAAACTATAAACCTAGTTTCAGAATATTTCATAATAAAACATTCGCAATTTATTTCGTATGCGAATTTAATCCAAATACCCGTTAGTTTAAATCAACATAAAAAATAACTTAATCATTATTCCACGTTTAAATCAAGCATTCAAGTGATTGCCCCCTCACAGCGCGTACAGACACGTTCTTATAGGTTAGTTTGGTTTCAATCCATGTATTCCATATAGCATAGCCAACTATCATGTAGCATACATAATTCAAATGAGTGAACAAGCAAGCGTTCATGTTGCCTCACACCCACACAAAACGTGTAAATAATCCACCCACGTAACCGTGTGTAATACACACAGACGAATCTGCACGACAGAAGCCGGAAATCAACGAATTTTTATTTAATTTGTTTTCTTATGATCTAACTTACATCAATCTTAAATGGATTGGATTCTTGTTTATTTTTAAATAGTTTTTTCATAGTTTAATTATATGTACCAGATGTATAATTTAAGTAATTTTGTAAAATTATTATTAATGATGTTAAAACATATTTTTTTATAGGTTAGAATGTTTTTAATAAGTATTTAACAAGTGAAAGTTAAAAAGAAAAGATGATAAAAACTTATTTTTATTTTTATTTCGTCAGGATATTATTATGTGTATATAATATTTTGTTTGACGTGTTTAGTTAAACAATATAAATACCTACAGAACTAAAATGTTGCATTATGTGTATAGAACAAGTTTATACAGGAATACTATGTATTATAAAGTATAATTACAATCAAAATGTGCAAATGTAGGTGCAATAAAGAAAGAAAATTCAGTCAGTAAACAGTTGACGTTTCGCAACGTGTTTTAAAAAGAGAACAAGAGATCGTGAAATAAAGACAGTAAATGTTACAGACTCCCGACCCGACGCATTAAAGACTTGCTATATCTGTCTTTTTTCATCTATTGGATGAAGATCTTTCGTTCTCTGTTTTAGAACGATGAGTCAGCAACATGAGAATTGTGTGCTTGCTCGCTCTGGGGTCGTAACCATGGCAACGCGACCGCGCCATTGCTCTGTCTTTTTAATGATATTATTCCATCTTTGTTTTGTTTGAACGCATTCTAGACTGGCGTTTTGCGTATGTAGAACGATATGTGTGTTTGTTGAACCATTTCCAAGTATTTCGGAGTATAATGTGAAATAATTATGCAACCGAGGATATAGGTATCTTTAGTTTACGTGAAGGTATTTTTTGTGAGGTGTTGATGAAAATAAATCAGTTTCAACAGGATATTTTTGTTTTACTATTTATCTTCCATCAACTAAAATATTGCTTGTTGTTATTTAACAAACAAAACAACCTTATTTTAAAATGAAATGAAATTAAGTATGAATTACTTTTTACGTAAATTAATCAATTTTTTTTTTTTTTTGCAAAAGTAAATTATTTTTACATTTAAATAACCGTTCATTATTTTATCATAAAAGAAAAGAAATATCGTATTGTCGTCGACTTAAAATGTAAATAATATTCTGATGATTACCATAAAATTTCAAAAGAAATCAGGATTTCCGGTCACTTAAAATATATAACTGCGGTTAATGTTTTCAGATAAATATACTACGTACTTGTATTACTGTATAATTATAGTCATGTTTAAACTCGCTTATACATCTATTAAATGAAATTTTATCTACAGTAACTAACTAATAACAAGTTGATACCAGTTTACGCATGCTATAAATGTACAACTGAAACTATTTAACATAGTATTGTAAACCCTATTTAAATTAACAGCTAAATTTGCAGACGAATAGATTGAATATATAAAGAGAGATAGATGTATAGATAGAGAAACCAATGTTTGTTGGAATTGTATCATCATAAAGTTTGATGGTAGTTAGAGGGGGTAACAGACTTGGTGCGAACAGGGGGGCGATGGCATTGATTAACAGTGAAATGTTTATTTAATGAGCCGTGGGGAATACGATTTTGTACATTTTAAATCAAATTTATTAAACTACATATTTGTTACATATCAAAATCAAAAATATATTTAATCAATTAATTATCAAAATCATTTACCCCAAAGTTATAAACGTAAAAAAAAAACTAAAAGTTCATTTAAAACTTAGTCTAACAACCTGATAGGTTAAAAACGAATCAATAGCAAAAAGTTTGGTAGAATGTTACCCTCAAAAGTTCTACGGATCGATTTGAAAAACTGGGAATTGGAATGCATCGGTATTGCTAAGGGAGGGAGATAGATTCTGCGAGGGTTGAAATTAAACGTTATCATTGGGGGACACACAATACATAAAAAACCTATTGATTGCTCAAAATAAAAATAAAAAAAAATGTCCAGCAATTGTTTACTAATTACAAACCTTTGAAATCAAACATCAATTGATATTGCTAAAAATAAATCAGTAAAAAATTTTGTAATTACAGCAGTAATTTGATAATTCATTAAACAATACACTTGTCTCTCAATCAACACGAGTCTGTTAATAAAAAACGCGTTATAGGAAGACTGAGACCATTTTCGCTTCGCGTTAATGGAAACCGTGTTATAAAAGTATTGTGTAATGCCGTAAAATATCTATCTTAGTTTTCAAGATATTAACAAAATACTGAGCATATTCAAAATCTGGTCAAATCGTAAGGTTATAGTCTTACTTTTTTTCTTAAATTGGACCGATAGTACGTCTAAACAGAATACACTATTATGGACAATTTTGTGGGGAATTCAATGCCTCGGATCAATGTAATTACATAACAATAGCAGATATTTTTCTTCGACATACGTTATTATCCTTATCATCTTCTTAATTTTAGTTGACGTACTTCTCAATAATTTGAAGTACGTCGCAACTATATTCGAAAAATTATTTATCTTCACAAAACGTTACAATGTTAACGTACAATGATTAGGCAATTACACTGGTGGCGACACCTATACACTTGTTACTATTAAGCTTTTAGGAAAATGTATTTTCTAGATTCGTAAATATTATAATATACAAGTGCCCCAAAAGGGTCGGGGTATTTCAGAAGTTTGGTAACCTCTCGAACATTTTAATCACAAAATTTAATCGTTGGTTTTAATTTTGCACAAGCTGAATTTTGTAAGGTTTAAGATGCAAATCCTTCCTTATTATTCTTTGTAAAGACGATTTTCGAACGTTTAATTCTTGACCGTTTTGAGACACCTATATTTACCATGTAAATTAAGGGATATTCTGGAATAAGTAATTACCATTTATTTCAAGGTTTAATTGTTTTAAAATAAAAGTTTTATCGTAAATAAATAATTAAGGAAAAAGTAGACAAGAAAAAAAAGTAAGTTTACAACGAATTAAAATAAGAATTCTAAGAAACAAATGACGCAAACTTAATATGACGTCCTTTTAAAAAAACAAATAAATATTTAAAAAGAAATTGACTGCATTTTACAAAAAAAGAAAGCAATGAATCATGTTTCAAAACATAAATAAAATAACAAGCATGTTTTTGCAACAAAAATTGTAATTAATAATAAACATACATGCATAAATATTTAAAATATCTAATATAACAGAAGTAGAAATATTTTTGTTTAAAACAAAATAAATGAACATGAATAATCCAACGCCTACTTGAAATATTATAATATGTATGATGTTCAATTTTTCCATTTGTTAGAATAATAATAATTAAACAATGATAAACAATAGTTATAAAACAAAAATAAATGCATGTCATTTGCTGAACGTATTGCAGCATAAATAAATAATAACATTTTATTATGTAGTCAGTCAAGTCAGTGTATATATTGCATGTACATATGTGTGCGTGTGTTTGTGTGTATGCAATAAGATTTATTTCTAGGAAATTTGTAGCCTCGTCTATATGCGATACGATGTAATAAACATTTATGTAAAATTACAAAGGACAAATTATAATGCAGTTGTTAATATTTCACTGCGCAGATAGCCGTGACGAAAACATGACTCATACTTAAATCATTATAATGTATTTAGGCCTGAAATAAATGACATCAAATGAATTTATATATTCAATAATAATATAATAGGCGTACTAAGTATATTAGCATTCACGCGTACTGATCTCAACACGATGATATTACATTTGCATATGTTTATAAACGAACACATACATACATAAGTATATAAATTGTATATTTTCACATTCCTTATGCCATAGAGACAATTTAAATGCAAACATTCAAGATTGTAGACATGTAATACAACTTGTATTTGATATGACAGTAAGAATTTCGCATCTACTTGAAAATTGCATAGTGTGCAAATTTAATAAACGTACTGAACACGTTTGTGTCATATTCTTTATAAAATAACTTCATGCTGCTTGAATTATTTCTTTTGATTTTTTTATTTCTATCATATTTTCTTCTTATTTATTTATTTATTTTCTTTTTCACACTTTTGTATTTCAATTTCTTTTTGTTTTAAAAGTATTTTGATTTAACTGACCTTGACTTAACTTTCATAGTTAAATATTTGAACTATGAATAAATGAATATCACGAAAATATGTGATTTGAAATAATATAGTCATCGCCACGGAACAATGTAATTGTGTAATCGAAGTATTACGGGTTTCGAAAAGCCGTTGTTGCTATACATATACCACCGTTTTGTAAAGAAGTAACCAATGTAAACAAAAACTGCGTACACTACATAAATAATTTGTTGGATGCAGTTACGACGTACTTCATATTATTGAGAAGTATTTCCACTAAGCGTTGTTGGATACTGTTATCTAGTTAAAATTGTTTATTGTACAATTATTCTAATTATAAATAATAAATATATATATTTTAAATACAAAACGTTTCGAATTATTTTAAATCCTTTCCACTTCGAGGACACAACATAAATTGGCGCAGTCGTTGTAGGATTGTCATACGATTAATTTTTACATTAAACTCGCGATTCGTTCGTATATCGAGTGTTAAAATTAAATCGGCGGATTTTAATCTTTTGTGACAATCAAAAGAANAACTGTATACATTGTTTTAATATTATATAAAATGAATTAAACATACTAAGAATTTGATTAAACTTAATAAAATCCCTTATGTTTACACTACAAAGTAGGAACTGCGTATAAAACAGTGCATACTATACCTATCACACCGTTTCTTTTCAAAAACATGTGCATATGTCTAAAACAACCCACTACTGTACCGTTGGAACTGTGAATCATATAGTTCCATACGTGATTTTTGAATTTTTAATGAAAGAGAGAGCTGATTAGTGACTATACATATTGAAACTAAAAACAAAAGTACCACCAGTTAAAGTCTCATTTTGCACTAATATTCAAAAGATAAAATTTACTATGATTTATTAGCGGATACTAAGTAACTTTTGTTGAAACTAATTTAGAAAGTACCACCAATTATGTCTTAAAGTCATTTTGAACTTAGCATTTTAAGTTAACTCATCAGCGCATGTCACTTAAATATTTTTAACATCATGTAAATATTTGTATTTTAACAGAAGTTATGATTTGAAATAATTAATGCTGAATTTAATCCTTAAAAGATTATCAGTTAGAGCTTTTAAGATCATTTTACAACTAGCATTTTATCTATTACTATAAAAGAACCACCAAATGACCTCTGTGGTATACACAAGCGAAGCTTAAATAGTTTTAATGTATAATTTGTATAGAATTAAAATTTACTTTTTGTTAAACTTGTTTATCAGAAACTACATGTAATCGGGTATAAGAATTTAATAAACAAATTTTCAACTGAGTTCAATTTACTTGTTTGTAAATAAAATATTAAATGTTTTGTATGAAATTTTTATTATTTGTTTGGTTTACAAAGGTTTAAAATCCGAGGGAGCGATCATAAAAAATTTAGGGATTTTATATGTTTTTATGAAAATGTATTAAATTGCTTTGTTTACAAATATAATTTATTTTAATAAGACTTCAGAAAAAAAGCATAAAAAATGATTATGTTTTTAAATTAAACGGAATCGGTAATAAAAAATAAAACAGGAAAAAAATTAATAAATACATTGTTTACTGTTCGCAAACAATATTTTGAACTTTAACCTTTAACGAAATATATTTCAGTAAATATTTATCAACGGCTATATATAAAATCAATCGATAATAAATACAGATAACCAAGTATTATAAATACATTAAATATGAAATAAAAAACAAAGACAAAGAATAGATTTAGTTAATATAAATTTAATATATTCCGGAATTCTCTTATAAAAAATTACTCAACTTCTATAAGTTGTTATACAAGGACAAAAAAATCTTTAAGCGCCATCTGAATAACAAATGACATTTTGTGAAGGTCATAAGTTTTTTATCCCATAAAGGGGTTGGTTTACCTCTTGAATTATTAGTTCGTGCACGAGTACAAAAAGGGTTGTAGAGATATGACGGTGCGATAACTGTACAAGGGAACTAAAATGACATTCTAAAAGTTTTTATACTCACGCTAGCAACTTAATAGCCTTAGGGAGAGGGTACTATAACTTACCGACAAATTAGTTTCAGAAAGAATTTTCAACTAAATTAATTATTTATGTTCCTTAAATTTCCCAAATATTTTAATTAGTACATATAAATATAACGCTAATTTATTATTCCTATACTTCAAACGTGTTGCTGGCATTTGAAGGACGTATTATATTAATTCGTTTTGAAGATAAAATCTAAATTTACTATTTAAACTTACAAATTTTATAACGTAAACGCCCTAAAATAACTGCGAGACGGTAAACAATTGTTTTACATTACGAATTTATTCTTAAACTCAATAGAAGTGTTGCTAAATCCTGTTAAAACGCGTTCAAACAAGTCCTATCATGTTGATTGTAAACAAACAAGTTGAAAACCTTTGAGAAATATTTGTATTTTTATCTTGTTATTAACAATATACGTTAAAATAACATAGACTTAATACAGTAGATTCAAGTTGTTACAAGAACAATAAGGGTGCATAATTATAAACAAACGAATAACTTGTGTATAAAACTGATTGAATAGAAGTACTACAACAAATTGTTAGTAAAGTTCATATGAAAACATTTAGAATATAACAACATTATCATATAAACCAAACTTAACTCGTCGGATCACACTTGATTACTCCGCAAAGAAACTTCCGAATCAAGTTCTGGAAATCCGTACTAACTTTTAGAAACTTTAGCAGTTCCTTTCTTGTTATTACACCAGTTTCAGTTGGCAATACACAATGTTATTGCTTTGAAGTTAGCCGCATTTTACTACTTCCACTTGTAGAATCATTCTCACTGAACTGGAACCATTTCGAATAGCAAACATAGAATTTACCATAAAGCAATGAAGTTTTGTAACCAAAACAAACAATGCTTTTAAAAATATTGTCACAATTATAACTTAGATAATAAATCAACCTTTAATTATTAATATTGTTCCACAGTAAATAAACGAAAAATAAATTCAAAGCAAATAAACAAAAAGTTAATGAATAAAATATAATAAAATATTTTTTCATGTAAAAAAAAATTCATTTATATTTAAAACTAATAAAAAACAAAAACTAAACTTGTTGTTTAAATACTATTTCAATATATATTTATTTTTAATAAACCACAAATCAAATAAACTGAAAATAAAAATAAAATACATTTTATTTCAATACAACGCACACACAAAAAAATATACTAACATTACTAATTTATTTTTTAAAGGTTGTAGACACTGTTTTGTACTTTTCACTTTGTGGAAACTTTACGTTCCATCATTATAAATTTATAATGGCGGTTGTTGAAACAACGATTACTTTTAGAAGTTTGTAATTTTTGTAAAAACGGAGAGTTCTTGTTTTTGTTGAGATTTTGCCATATTAAATAAAATGAATACACGATTTTTATTTTATGGAGAGTACATATTTATGTATATTTTAATTGTATGGAAAAAAACTTGCAATATATTTTTATAAATAAGTATATAAGGAACTAAATTTATATGTATATATTTATTTTATATATTGGTGAGTTCCTTATTTACTTTTTCAATATGAAATTATATTTACAAAAGTGTTATTAAATCTGAAAATTGTTGTAATGCTATGCTTTATTCTATAAAATAAAGAATTTAATAAAGAAATATTTAGGGCTACGTTATTTACTATCAAGGTCGAACTTGTAATTTGACTAAGTGTTCATATAAACAAAAATAGACTTGAAATATTTATATAATTGGATTGCTAAATATTAACTTAATTACAGTTCTGTTTATTTTTCTCGAATTGGGGGCGCCGCATATAGTTTTAGTTTTCCTATTTAAGAAAATCTATATTTAATATAAAGTAAATGATTTTTTTAAATATACTATAAAATATGTACATACGTATGTAAATAGATTTTTAATTTGTATATAAATATACCAGATGTTGTTTAATTTATAATAATTCTCATCATTTTTTATTTGTTTACAAAGTAATGAATAATTTAGATAAAGAAGAACTAATGAATAACATATAATTTACATTAAATTCACTTTAAAGTTTTGAAGAGGTTTTCGAGCCATTCAAGTAGCGTAATATACTAATGAGTTCAAATGTAAATGCATGTTCCAGTTCTTTTCTTAAATAGTGATAATTGATTCCCCGCAGACATGATGTTATTTTTGAATCAGTAAGTATGTACAAACATACATACGTTGAAGTCTAATTTTATTTTTGTTTTGTCGGTAAGTTAGTTAGTTAGTTCAGCGACAATCGTTAACATCGACGAAGTAGCATTGAGTATGATCAGTGACCTAATTTGCGGCCACTTTTGCTTCAACTGTAGATATTTAATGAGCTATAAATTATTGGTAATTAGTGGTTATGGTCATTGCACTCTGGTACTGCATTTCTATTGGTCATTATCATCATAACAGCTACCGTTTTACTATATTTCTTATTAGAATACTGTACAGAATCATTTTATTATGCTTTTTTTTGAATATCATTCTACCATAAAAACAAATTTTTCTTTCAAATTGAAAACTTAAAATTGCAATGGATTGAAATAAATTAACAAAAAAACAAAAAAATCATATACATCGAACATTTTAAATTCAAATTGATTAAAATATTAAAAACTTAGTTTCGAAATGTAAATAAAAATATTAAAAATAAAAACTGTTATTTTAAAATGTATTTGCAATGATATTTGATAAAAGTTTTTCTAAAAGAAACTGTACATTTTCAGAAAATATTAGTTTAAAAAAATTTATGACACTAAAATTTATAAAAATAATAAAGGAAAATATCAAGAAACTAAGATATATGAAAATGAATAACTAGACAGGGGCAACGGGGGCACTTGCCGAAAACCCAAATTGAAAAATATTTTGCAGCTATAACCACAGTAAAGAAAAACCAGTAACGACACTCTTTTTTCTATCCTTCTCCCACTAATCAAATCGATTGGTTTAACATCACTCTCTAAAAATATCTTTTAAATGACCTCGAATTGGTTGTTGGTTGTGATCTCCAGAATTTTCACAGTATAGTTGGATATTCTATATGTATAGAAATTTTAGGCGGAGTTTTGTTTCATTATTTTATGATATTAAGTAGATGTCACTTTGTCATATTCACTAATACTGAATAAGAGCTGCGCGCGCAACACTAATACCTGTGGCTGTTACACTGTTTTAATATAAAGTTAGATACTTTACTACACACCGTCACAACCAACTACGACTCAAGGGCATTAAAACTGAATTCCGAGTGTCGCAGGCCTGCCTAAGCATTATACACTATGCCTAATAGTTTTAGACGTTCTATAAAATACTAAATTATATGCTTCGCCATAAACTTACATATATAAGAAATTTCAAAGAATAATGACCCGAGATACTATTTTATAAATATTAATTTGTTTAATTTAGTGAGAAACATGTTTTAACAAGTACCTTACATTATTAGGCATATATTTTTTCAAAGAAATTTAAGAGTAAACATCAAAAGTTTTTAATTTTACTTTTAAATTATTTATTAATAATGTTTTTACTTAGTTGTTCAATTACAAGTTGTTCAATTACAAGTATCACAGCTCTGCTATAACTAAACCAAATTTAATTTTTAAGTACAAGTAAATTATTCTTCGACTAGAAAGAAAATAATAAAATATTACAACACGTTTTAACGAGTTTCTATCATTATATTATATCCTGGTAATATTTTTATTATAATTATTAATAATTAATACAAATTTATGATGCACTACTACATTTTTATAAAAACACGTCTAGATAATTTGAATTATTTTTATACGAACAATAAATAAAGGCATGCTTATAAGACTTTTTATTTCTTATTTATATTTATGTTACTGTAAACAACAACAATAAAAACGATTTGCTATAAATAAATATATATAAAAGTATTTATACACATAATGAAAATAAATACAATTCAAGATAGTTTGAAATAAACTTTAAAACACAAAACAAAAATAAATCAATATAAAAATATAGAACAATATTACGCAAAATAAGATTAAGAAATCAATAAAAAAGATTGCAATTTATATTTTTTGCTATCTCATTGTACGGAGTTCAAATTTATAATGGATTAATTTTAGCGTCGATTGAAAAAAAACCGGTCCAAGGTTTTCAAATTGAATGAATAGTTTTATTTACGTGAACTGTTTGCAAACTTTCTAATTTATATTTAAATAACAAAGTATGTATATGAATGGATTATTTTTATTCAACCAGTTAATATACCTATATTATGTTGCAATTTTTGCGTGAAGATTAAAATAGAAAGGTATTTTGATAAATTGTTTTTCTATGTAAATGCTATCGATAAGCATTATTGAATAGTGACTGAGTCACATGTTTGTGATAAAAAATTTGATAAAATACGATTCATATATTTAGTTTGTATTAATGGTTTTTATTATTTGATGACCCATTTTATATTAAAATATATAATAAAATGACATTGTCGAACTTTAAATTGATTAAAATCTAGATTGATTAAATTAATGTATGTATATATGTATGTAATAAAAAAAATTATCTTATTGATTATTTAATCATTGTTTTAATATTTTTTTATCTATTTTTTTTTACATAATTAAAAGATTATTGACTTTTATATAAATAATTTAAAAGAAAAATATTTTATGTACATACCTATGTATTTTATTTTTCTTTGTTAGGAATAATAAAATATAATTAAATAAAAAAATCAATAAAATAAATTACATAAATCAATTCTAATATAGTTGAAATAAGTAAGAGAAACTTCTTTAACTTCCTGTGTTTATCTGATCTTCAAATTCAAAATATTATTGGATTAGTTTTTATCTAGTAACTAATTTTAAGTGCGAATTTTAGTGATACAATTTTTTTGCATAAATGATATTAAATAAAACACTTTCATTTTAATCCATTATGTCGTTTTTTCGTTTCACCTTTTTGTTTATAATTTATTTTTTTAAATAATTCAATCAGTTGCATTGAAATTAAATACTTCAGTAATCCAATATAATATAATGCTTTCATTTTCTCTTATATCATGTCGTTTTTTCGTTTCACCATTTCAAATGTTTAATAATTTCAGGACAATTCAATTAATTTCCCTGTTTTGCGGTCTTATTGAAATTAAATATCTAACAATTTAATCAATATATAATATATTGCTCTCATTTTACTCCTATTATGCCGTTTTTTCGTTTCACCATTATTTTAATTGTAGATTATTTGATCGATTTCTACATTTTTCGGTGTAATTGAAATTAAATACTTAAGCAATTCAATCAATTTATAATACAATACCCCCATTTACTCCCAATCATGTCGTTTTTTCGTTTCACTAGTCTTTTTAATTGCAGATATTCGTCAACTTTTATATTTATCGGGATTATTGCAAAAAAAGATGAAGAAATTCGAAAGACTATATAATATGATGTTTTCATATTTCTCTTATTATGTTGTTATTTCGTTTCAATTATCAGAAACTTTAAAATTAATTACAAATATAATGTTTTCATTATTGATACCTTATTGAAATGTTATAATTTATTATTGCATTCATTTTTAGAAAAATAAACTTTAAGAAATTTAATTTTTAAATATTTAAATT
>NEEE01003147.1:85983-111941 GCA_002278615.1 Pogonus chalceus
TAGATATAAAGAATATTACAACTTATTTAAAAAATATATTATTAAGTATAATAAGATAGATTCTTTTAAAAAAATATGATTTGGAAATTTTTATATAACAATTATATATTTTTTATTGTATTCAAATTAATTAATTTATTATTGTTATTATTATAACAAAGGTATAAATTAATCTTTCATTATAAATGAGTAAACAATAAAAATGTTTACAATTTCCTGTTCAAACTGGAAATTTACTCGGAAATGTAGATATATTACAAAATAAGATAAACATTAATTAATCTATAAATACTATGTTCACAAATTTAAATAGCATTCTTATCTAAATATACCGCAAAATCTGACACGTAAAATGAAACTATAAATTAGCTATCAAAACATAAAATTAAGTCCAATAATTGGCACCATTCCAAGTCATATTAGTACAAGTAAGATAGCATCATTATATTTTCCTTTCATGTCACCTCTGGAAATTTCACTATCACGTTAAATCAAAAAGAAAGTTTCTGCGATTTAGTAAAAATAAAAATTACGTTAAATACATTCTAGCGTTTCCTGAATGTTTGAAGTATTATTTAAAGTTTGCGTAAAGTATAAATATATTTTTATAATTGAGGTTATTAATGATTATATTGAAAAGAATCGATCTGATTGGCAGCTGGCAGGTATATTTATAAATAGTTGAAAGTGCATCATCATTATATTGGAATTTTGTGCATGTAATCGTATATACATTATATATGAATAAGTAATTGAATATGTATGTTAATAGCGTAGGCTTTGAAATTATCTACTTGTGACAATACACTTTTCCTAATTGCTTTATTCATGTTTTTAACCTAAAACTTGTTTATTATTTTAATAACTGTAGTTTTTATGAAAATGTTATAATAAGAAAGTATTCGTAATGACCTTGTTTAACCTTTATAAAATTATGAATAGAGTTTTTGATTGACAAGAACGTGACAGGTTATATTTGTAGAAAATGAAATTTGGAATCTACCAAATGAATATTCATAAATGATTATCCTTCATATTTTATGCAAAGCACGAAATTTAAGTATATTTTCAGACGCTTCAAGTTTGTTTCCTTTTCTTTGTAATTTCCATTAATTACTTTAAATACTTCTGAAACAATTTTTTACTTATTTTATCAGTACGTTAAAATTTTATAAGTATTTTTACTTTTATTTATTATGTCAATTCTATTTATAATTTTATCTACATATTATATCTATCAAAACAGTATCATTAAATTATTAAAAGCGGTAAATTATGTAAATGGCGAATCGAATGATATCAAAACAGTTTTTTTTTAATTATAATACTGATATGTTGGTCAGTTTTATTTACGAAATTTCCAAAGAAATTACATTCTTCCTTTAATTAACGCGAACAAAAATCCACGTGTGAAGCTGATACTCCGCGCAAATTGAGGAAAAGGTTTTATATATTATATTCTTACACTAAAAACTGAAACCAGTCTTTTTTAAACCGGTCTTTAAATCGATAAAGTCTGGTCTTGAAAAGAAAAAATATCAACTTTGCAGTTTATCATAAATTTTATTTAAATTTCTAGTTTGGAAACAAAATTTTTAAATTAATTAATTTCCTTAATTATTACTGATTAAGTAATTTGTTGCTAATTGCAAAATTTGCATATATTCAGCTAGAAATTATGATCAAATCTGTAGTAAATATATAAATAAGTGCATATCAAAAAATACAAAATTTTTGTTTAAAATAAATTAGAAAATTTTTTGATTATTATTTAAAAGCAAAATATATAAAACAACACAGCGCGAATAAAAAAAACTATAATCGTCGCCACGAAACAATGTAATTGCGTAATCTTTGCACTGAATCATTTTATGTGTTTCCAAAAAGCCTTTATTGTTATATATATATATATATATGATCGTTTTGTAAAGAAGTTGCTATATACATCATATTATTGAGAAATATGTCAACTTAGCCTCAAGAAGATGAAAGATATAATAACGTATGTTGAAGTGAAATATTTGCTTACTATTACGTAATTACATTGATTAGTTCTTGTTAAAATTTTAAAACAGCGGAATATTTTTTATTTCTAAAAATGTCCTTTTTATCTCAAATCAATAAGAAATAAGGACAAGTTTTATTGCTAGTTTATTGATATATTGGGAACGACTTTATTGAACGGTACAACTTTATTACTGAAAAATATTTATTGCAAGGTTTACACCAGTGAAATATTGTTTAGTTTGTTCATCAAAACCTTTTTATTCTAATTAAAAATGAAATGGAATCAAAGAAAAACACAAATAAAAAAGTAAACAATTTGAATAGTCCAATTGAAAACAAAAACATCATTCATTAATATGATTGCACGTTAATCATACTGCACAAATACAAACTCGTAAACTGTGACACAACATAACATAGAATAACGTACCATAACATACATCTATGTCATTAATTCCGGACGGGCGGCCATCCTGCGATTCCACAACATGAAAGAGGAACGAACGGCAAGGGGGAAATGTGTAACTGTTTCCCCTCTTTTGACAGGGGACGCAGTTATGCAAATATGTAGGATATTAAAGGGGGTCGGCCCTAAAACGGCCGGACGATTCCGACGCCTATAAATATTACACTTTCAAACAAACCTGATAATACAATGTTACACTAAATGGGATTCTTCAAAATGGTTATTACCGAATGCAATGAATTCGAATTACTTTTTTTTTACACCAAAAAACGTTCATATTACAATAAAGAACTTTTTTTAACACGTCTAAGTTCATAAAAGCATTAGGAATATAAAATATGTATGCATATAACATACAAATACACTAAACTATTGAGAAACAATTGCTACGTACTTAAACAAGTTTAAACGCGATCATTTCGTTTTATTTTATTTATTTCGGATGTTAAAATATTTCTGGACGTTTATTTTATATATTTATGTGCGAAATAATAAAATATTGATTAATTAACAGTATCTAATAAATATATTAAGTGCGCTGCCATCTTAGATCCATTAAAAATTAATTATATTATTAATATTTTAGTGTTTAAGGCGAAGCTAATATATCAAATATGTAGGGGTGATGTTTCAGATATTTTTTAGTGATTGACTTATTATGATAATAGATACTAAATATAAGTATAAAGAAATAAGTTCATTATATTGAATATTATTGATATGATCGAGTGAAAACAGAGGGTGCTGCAGTTCTACAGTTCCGTATTGCTTATTCATGTACTGCACCAGCAATTTTTGAATTAAAAAAAATATGTAAAACGTGTTGCTATCATATATTCATTTATATATTTTACAATTATTCAGTCTTTAATTACGAATGCATATAAGGCAAAATGCAAAAATATACATACATAAAACAACATATAGTTGTCGGCACGAAACAGTGTAATTGCGTAATAATTGTACGTTTACTTAGTACCGCCCGAGATCTAAACGTTTTATGTTGTTGCTATATACACAAACGCTCTGTAAAGAAATAATTAATGTAAATAAACTGCATAATTTTTCGGATAAAGTTGTGACATACTTCATATGAGTGAGAAGCGTTAAGATGTGGAAGCAAAGCAAAATATTTGTTTATTATTATGTAATTACATTGATTCGTGGCGACGACTATAATATTGTAAGTATACTGTCATTATTCCAATTTTTGGGCGTTTATTAGCATATTTATAAATAATAAAATCGTGTTGCTTGTAGTCACAAAGTGAAGGCCAGTTGCAAAACCTTTTTTGCTATCCTTCTTGTACTTGCAACATCTCTTTCTAATATGTTTTGAAGAGCCCTGAGGTAATATAAGTAGTATATTTTTAGTCATACATTTTATACAAATAACAGCTACTTTAAATACTATGCTCAATATATGCTAGAATTGAACCATTTCTGCTGCTCAAGAGTGCTTTCAAAACGATTTTAAAGTTTCAAACCACTGGAAAGTGGTCAAAGTATTTGATAAATAATATTTCCATTAAAATTTATATTTCGGGTACATTGTCTATTGTTAGATTTAGCAGAACAGAAAACGGATATTATCCATATTAATAAGTAATCAAGCAGATGCATCTGATAGCCATGAATAATGAAGTTGATGATCAAGTTAAATAATTATGTATATATCCGAAAATAGATCTATGTATATAATAAAGTTAACTGTCCATACATAAAGAGGTCATATTCACATGAATATCCCGCTCCAGTGGCAAAATATACATCCCATCATAAAAGGGCGGTAAACATTTCAACTAAAAGCAAACAAGCGAAATGCTAATTAATGTACGTCTAGTTTTGCCTGTAGTGCCGTCATCCGTGAATACATGGTAGCACACTAACACCGACTCAACCAACTAAACTCAACTCAACTTACCAATACATTAAAACTCTTCATACTATGTGATGTAATGTGATGTAGTAGTTGTAACTAGAAGTTAGCTAGCATCAGGTAATACTATTTTAGTGTTCACTCACTCTATCTTTCTACAGAGCTATGTGATACATAAGTATTTCAGTTGGCTATGGAGCATGTACTTGAACCAACTAAACTTTTGTTCAAATGTTCGAGATGGGTCAACATAAGCTTCAGTTCTCAGAATTTCTATTGTAGTTCATTCGAATTTCACACATAATTGAAATTTAAATGATTATGTATATTATTTTATGCTTTGAAACACTAGCACATGCTATATTATTAATTTAATTACTAATTTAATCATCATACTATTTCAGTTAAACATTTTCGCATGAAATTTGCTCTATTTACATAACCTAATTCTAATAATATAACCTATATAATTCATGTCAATTCCTTGCACGTTAACATTCAAACATGTTAGAACTGCTTTCTAATACTAAATATCCGTGGAGTCTTGTAGAATTCTGTAAATATTTATTAAAGATATTGCGATGTTTCAACAATTAACTTACTGTTTTCATTAGATAAACATGAATAATAAACAAATAGAATATATCATAAGAACTGGTTATTACTAGTCAATAAAGACGAACTTCTGTTGATGTTAGTAGAAAAACATACTTTGTTACTATATTTGGCAAATTGTCTAAGAATACTAAGTTGATAAAAAGTTATATTATCAATTATAATTTGTTTTCCTTTTATTTTAAATCTTAATTATTAGGTGTATTTTATTAGATTTTGTACTTTCTTTAATAATTAAAAAAATATAATATCTCTAATACTCAAAGGATCTATGATACTTTAAAAATATATAAATTAACAATAAAAAGATTTCAGCTCATCATAAGACCAGAATGATATGTGAAGTTATTTAAATATACTTATAAACATTAGAAAATATAGTCGTTGTCACGAGACAACTTAATTACATAATAATAAGACGTTACTATCTTTTTCAAGTACATTGTAACTTTAATCGGAAAACTATTTATGTATTAGTGCATGCAGATTTTGTTTATTTTGCTTACTTTTTCACAAATGATTCCTGTAGCAACAACAGATTTTTCGAAACATATAAAACGTTTCAGAGTGCTGGGCGATATCATATAAACGTACAATGATTACGCAATTACATTGCTTCGTGGCAACGACTATACTATTCTGACGTTTTTGAAATAAATACAATGATTTTTCTTATTTTGATATGTTGCTATGTTTATACTTAAAACAAATTCAAGTGAAGCTCATACTTCGCGTAAATTGAGAGACGGAAATAATAAACTGTATAAGTATTTAATAATCTAGTAAGATTAAATAATTTAAATAATATTTAATCGGGACACGTAAAAAGTAAGTTTTCATGTTTAAACAGAAAAAACTTTCTCAAAAAGAATATAGAAAGTATAAGTATAAAAAAAGAAAAAAGCAAAAAAGAGAAAAAATGTTTCAAATAATTTAATAACATAAAATCACTTTAAGTCCATTATTGATTTCTATGCTATCAAACGCCCCTCGTCAAGCGCGAAGAAACTTTCCCCTCGACAACAGACTACATTCCAGGCAAAAAGGGCGAAAGGATGAAAGGGCGGTACGTGGTTGACGAAAGGGTGGTAACAGTGAGGGTGGGAAGAGAGAAATGTTTTGAAGGTCTGAATACCGGACCGTTCAATTCACGCTGGTTATTTTTAGAAAGTAGGGAACGATGTTAGATGTTTGCTTTGGTAACGGAAAGATGGATTGCATTATAACACATCTATCTCACTCTTGAATTGTATACGAGTAGGATCCTGTGAGACGGGGATAAAATCGTTTAAAAGTTCTATCAACCGAAACTAGGATCATACAGAAATGAAGATGTATCTTCTGTCAGACCTGATGAGCCATTTAATTTATTTTCGATTTTTTGATTTATTGAATACGTGCGAATTTAAACCTTATATTTTTATACTTCAATTCAATTATACTTTTTATCCAACAAATAAAAACTTTGGTTATAACATGTCTGTAAAAAATAGATTAAATAATGCTTTGTTATTATAAAAGAACAATTTTCATTATATATTTATAAAATAATTGAAAAGTTTTTCTTTTTATTAAGTTAAATAAAAAAATAAAACAAAAGTTATTTCTACAAGAGATAGTTGATTTGTCTTTTCATTTCTGATAAAACTAGTGAATCAAGCCCTTGGAAACTATCGATTGAACATGCTAGAAGTTTTCTTTATTTTTATTACCCAAAGAGATTGTTTTCTACAGTTTTTTTGAAGATAAGTGAACGATATAAAACATTTCAGTTTAAATTACAAATATTATTCTATGAACTTTAATATTAATTACAATTGCAATGAATGTTGATGTATTTATATAATATACATCATGTAATTATTGTTTATGTAGTTTATATTACAATATATTTTCATTAATTTATGCTAGTATTATTAGTTAATTAAGTATTATATTAAAATATTTAATTAGTATACAATGATAATATATTTAACATTCAGTTTAATGTTTTAATTGTTGTTATTACATTAAAAGTAATTTCTAAATAAATAATAAATGTTATTACTTTATAAGTTTCATTTATTTATTGTTTAATTTATAACACGTTTCAACTTGTTCGTTCAAAACTGCAATTATCGGAAGTTTCAGAAAAATGAAATAAGTTCTCTTATATGTTCGCAAACTTGTAAACAATCGATGTATTTTTATATTTTTTCAAATTTGATTGATAAACTTAAGTAAAATAATTGGAAATAACTTTTAAAATATTAAATTTAAATGTTAAAATGCAAATATTTGAATAAAAATGTCGAGAAACAACGAAACACTGTTATTATAACCATTATAGTTACTCCCTCCTCCAATTTTCAATGTATGAGCAAAAAATAAACATGATTGGTTTATTATTTCCTTTAAAAATAAGCCTCGCCTCTTAAAAATGTACGAAAATTATTTGGAATAAAAGTATTAACATGTTATCTGTAGTTCACCATAGGATTTAATTCAAAATAATATTGCTGGAGACCTCTATTTATTTTTTCTTGAACTTCTAAAACCGTCCCAAAATGTGTCTTATTGGTTTGAGTTTAACTTAATTACCAGGCATTATTTTGATTGGTCTTTATTTCGTATGATCTGAACATGCCTCTTCGGTTAATGCAACGAATCAAATGCGTTTTTATTGTATGTTCTTGTCCTTTATTGGATACAATTTGTTGCAAAAGAAAATAGTCCATTTTATTTCGTTTAAATCTCAATACTTTTAAACTTACGGGGGAATTTACTTATTTGAAGTCTAAAAAACGTGTTTTTTTTTGGGAATCTTTTTCAGGCACATGAATAAAGGTATAAACTTCGGATTTTCAGCATCTTATTTAATGATGTTTTAAATATCTTTCTGAATTTTTTCAAATCTCTGTCAAAACTGTAGTGGTCCCTAGGTGGGTAGAAGCCCGAGCATTGCAGGCCGGACAATTTATACAAGGACGGGAGTGCATAGGTCATTACGGTCATCTGTTACAAAATCGGCAAAGAAGACTAGAATCTACATAAAATTATTTTGAGCTTTGAGGTCAAATTGTTCAAAATTCATAAAATGACAGCCACCTGAAGAAGTGATCGATTTTTGACCACTTTTTTGGAATTTCAAGTGCCCGAATTTTTTTTAAATGATCATAGAAATGGCTTATTCTAGCACAAGCTTCAATAAATTTTGTTTCCTTCAAAATAAAACAACTAAGATCAAAATAGGTTAAATAGTTTTTGAGTTCTGCTCCCACACAGTTTGAAAAATGTCATTTAGATCGATCGATTTATTTATTTATTTATTTTTAATGCACAAAATTATTCTGACGAGAATTCCATAATTTTTTAAATAAGACCTGAATCCAAGTATTCCAATTAATTGTATTATTACTTTGTCGTTATTAAATAAACGATATCCATTTTAAATATTAAATTATTATCCAGTAGGCTGCAATCAATTATATACAATGATAAATATGAAGCTTATCAATTTATATAGGCAACTTGATCTCAGTAACATTATGTATATAATCAAAGTAACAGAACTAGGTAGAACTGTTGAAACAGTTATTTCTAAAACGAAAGTATATTACACACATATCTATGAGGAAAACAACAAATCATTTGAACAATTTCCAGTTGTAAAGTGCAGAGTGACGTCTCCAATCGCTTCCTCCTTTCAAAGAGGGTCGACCCGGACCCTTAATCAGCAAGTATAGTACGTGTTTGTGGGGTGTGGTCGTTGGAATGTGTATTATTAGTGCTCTGTTCGCGGGGTCATCTCGGGTCGCGACTTGTTGCGGTACTGGTCATCTAACATCGGTCGATGCGCTGGTTACCGTGTCTTTGTTACATTGTTACTTATTACCACAACAAAAGCTCTAACCGTATTCACCTTGCAACAAAGTGCTATTGTTGTTTAATGGATATTTCTAAATTTGGCGTATCATTCATGGGATAATACTTCTATTTATTTACAACTTGAAGGTTTCAAAAAATTGATTTTTTTGCATAAATCTATTCCTTATTCTGTCTAAAATGGTATTGCTGTTTTTCAGAGCTGTTAGGATGGGGTCTCTCCTTAAATATAATGTAGTTATCTCAACAGAATGTGAAAATAATAGATAATAGATAATAGAGAGAATTAAGCCAATAAGATTTGAACAATATTCGATAGGCTTAGAATAGTGAAAAGAGTGTTAAACTACAAAAACATGTCATGTAGTATTTAAACCCTAAGGTATATACCTAACTGAACGGCATGAATACTCAATGTTCATCCTGAGGGAACGACCAAAATCTAAACTGCATGACACAGCACGGCGCGACACGACAAGACACAAAATTGATGAATCTCTAAAATCTATAGCAGGTAATGTTCTAAGGCCTTTAAGTTTGAAGCTTTCAAACAGATAATGTTGAGATGAGAAGCGAAGGTCTGATAATCCAATTATTCGTAATTGGTAAAAAAGTTATTCTATACGGATTCCAAATACGTGATCGACAGGTTCGTGAACGAGAGTTCGTGATCTGACATCAGACCAGCCGGTCATTGTCTTTCGATCGATCTGCTTAATGGCGCACTCACTATCAGCGATCGTATCTTTGTAATTGTTGTTTGTTTTACTCTGTTATTTCTGGGACTTCATCGTCTATTAATGTGTTTTCACAGGAATTTTTCTTTACATTACCCTTATAATTTTATCCAATTATTCAAATGCTATGGACTATAACCTCAATTTTCAAACTACTGTTTTAGCACATATTTAAAAATTGATTTGTAATTATTTTAAATAAATATATTAACAAATAAATTTTGGTTTATTTTCCGGTAATAATTATTCGAGTTCAAATTTAAAACTAACCAATTTTCGAAAAATTATTCTAGTAAGAATAAACTCTAACTTTAGATGTAAAAAGTTATAAAATTGAGTGCAATTCTGAAAACCAATAAACAGGATATAGTAAAAGCAACATTTTGAAATATAATAAAGTGAAAAACATACTGAGACCAAGGCATAAATTTATTTGCATTAGTTGCTAAGAATATCACAAATAAAAATGCAATGAAATATGTACGTAGTTATGTTAAACCATGATTTATACGATACATGTTTTCATAACCGAAATATACGACCATGTGTAATTTAATTTTATACTATGCATAAGGTCTGCTGAAACTTACATACATATATATATATACATACATATTTCGCTGAATAACCTATATTCAATGATTTTAGAAGCGTACACTAAGTTTATTTACAGTAATTCCCATTTAAATTGAAGCAAAGTTAGTTCACTAGTTGCAAACTTTGTGAATAGTACAAGTCAACTATTATATATCTCGTCTGTTAGTTACTCTCAAACTTCATAAGTACCTACGTGAATGCTATTACATACATCAAACACTAAATTGCACTTCACGTACGAATAACATCAAATTTATGTACATTCTTGTTACTACCTGCCTTTACTTTGCTTTCTGGGGTATTTTATCAATATTTACTACGCAGTTATATTACTTTTTTTTAGATATTTATTGATATTATTGATCTACACATGCAGAAATATACGCGTGATAGTAAACTTCCATTCAAATATATTCGATTTTGAAAAAGGAAATATATAAATATATTCTAACACATTTTCATATTGATAAATATTTTATATAGTCGTCCCCACGAATCAATGTAATTACATAATAATAAGCAGATATTTTACTTCAACGTACGTTATTATCCTTTTCATCTTCTTAACGCTTAATTGACATACTTCTTAATAATGTGAAGTACGTCGCAACTTTATTCCGAAAATTCTGCTTTGCAAAGCGTTCATGTATTGAGCCGTTGGCTTTTTCCGAACACATAAAATGTTTCAGATCGTAAGGCGGTAGCATGTAAACATACAATGATTACGCAATTACATTGTTTCGTGGCGGCGACTATATTAATTTTTATGAAATAAACTAAGTATTTTTCGTTATTTAAACATGTTTTAACAAAAACCAATCATTCTATTTATTGTCTTTAATTTTTTTCAGTAGAATATTCTTGCAAATATATTTTATAAACTAAATTTTTTTGTTTGGGATTTACAATCAACAATTTTAAGAATTTTTTTAAAATTTAATTTAATGTCGAAAATAAAATCGTGTTATTTATAAAAATTGATTGAAACAACAGTACATTATAATAAATATACAAAAATTTGTGACTAAAATCATTATTTTAACTTTATTACGATAGATGGTTATGAATTTCAATAGCTTCACGAATTATTCGAACAATATTGACCTTATGTTATAGTTATAATAAACTAATTAAAACTTTAAGGTACAATTATTAATTATTATAACCTTAAAAATAAGTGTGCTCAACTTTTGGGAGTGAAAGAGTATTAAAAATTATATTTAAATTTATTAAACTTTTACAATAAAATTGAATTTAATTCTTTTCGTTTTAAATCCTAATATGAATATACTTTTATTTCATTTGAAAATTTTATTATCAAAAAATAACAGAAAGAATCGTAAAAAAAATTATAAAATTATAATTAAACCCAAGTGAAAATACACAGAAACAATTTGAACTCTAGAAATAATAATCACTTTAGCCTCAATACATTCATTTAAATTAATTATGAATTAATGAAATGAATTTCTATGTAAAATTGTAATACTCATATATGTAACAGTTAATATTATTTTTAAATTATATTTTTTTCTATTATAAAAAAACTAAAAGTGTATTATAAGTGATTATTAGTAATTCCAAGCATATAGAGATTGTTGAAATTATAGTTTAGTAACGATAAGAAAAAAAATTTCAATGTCAAAACAGTTTCATCTGCAAGAAAGGTTAAAGATTAAATAACCATAGGATTTTATTTTATAGCCTTGTAAAGCTAACAACAAGTTATTGCACACTAAACACAGATCAATTATATTCATTTAGTTATAAAAAAAATCTACATCCTTATGTTGGCAACAGTGTATATGACGCAACTCGTTTGGGAAAGTTGCTTTTGCTGTTCCGCATTTAGTAAAAAGTGATATTTCCACTACATATATCAAGACTGAACGTCGCTATAAATGACAAATCCCATTTTAGATGCGTTACTAGATAACATAAATTACACAGACATAAAATTTCTAGGTTTGAAAATGCGGTGAAATACAAGTTATTGGACAGCACCACTCAACTTAAGCACCATGGTTTTTATTCTGTTTGTTGTTCTAATTCTACAAGGACGTTTATATCCGCAAATTGACTTGCTTTTATTTATTTCTTATTTCAATCTGGTTTTTCGTGTCTTATGATGTAACATGCAATTTATTTCTACATTAAATTTAGCGTAAACATACGAATTAGATGCAATATTTAATTTTGCATTTATTTCTGCACGTATTCAATTAGAAAATACAATTACTAACAACACAGTTATATAAATTTCATTTACTTTTCATTTTATAGACGAGTCAACACTTGTAGATTTATGTTTTTCAATATTCTGTACCTTATTTTATGGCATTTATTTTAAATTGTTTTTCTACTAAGACTTATATAAGTTTATTTCCTTTGTATAATTTAATAGCTTCACTTACTAGTCTAGCACAAAAGGTCTTAAATCTTTGTTTTATCATAAACCAAACATTACTTTTATCACAGTAAAGAAAAACCAGTAGTGACACTCTTTTTTCTATCCTTTTCCCACTTACCAAATCAAATGGTTTAACATCACTCTCTAAAAATATCGTTTGAATGACCTCGAGTTGGTTGTTGGTTATGATCTCCTGATTTTTTTTAGTGTAGTTGGGTATTCTACACATAAATTTTAGGCGGAGTTTCATTAGTTTCAATTTTATTGTGATATTTAGTAGATGTCACTTTGTCATATTCACCAAAACACTGAATAAGAGCTGCACGGGCAACGCTGGTACAAGTAGCTGTTACACTGTTTTAATATAAAGTTAAATATTTTACTATACACTGTCACAACCAACTTCGATTCATGGTCATTGAAACTGAATTTCAAGTGTTGCAGGCCTGCTTTTATTAATTATTTAATAGGATTTTAACAAATGACGATTTAAGACAAATTTATATAAATGAGCTTATAACTTTCTGGTCATATTACTAAAATATTTTTATATTTCAATAGCTTCAAATATCAGTCTAGCATAAAAGGTCTTAAATCTTTGTCTTATCAAAACGAAGCTTTACTTTTGTAAATTATTTTTAAAAATTTCGACAAAAAATCTTATAACCTTATATTCATTGCACTCACAATAAAATGTTTATATATTTTAATAGCTCCACGTATCAGTCTAGCATAAGATATATAAAAACACCCTTCAATTTTTGTTCTTTAAATTTCAAACTTAACTTTTTAAATTTATTTGAAGAAATTTCTGCAAATGATAATTAAAATGTTTTAAAGAAAATTTATATAATTAAAAAAAAATCCATTCTAATAAAGAGAATATTTATATATTTTAATAGCTTCACTTATTAATCTAGCATAAAAGGTTAAAAAATATGCTTTAATCTTTATTTTTTTCAAAAGCAAAATGTATATAAATGACAATTAAAATGTATTAACAAAAAGTTAAGTCTCTATTAGAATTATTAGCATATTTAGATATTTTAATAGCTTCACGTATTAGTCTAAAACTTAAATCTCAATTATCATATTATAAACAAATTTTATGGCATAGTTTCGAAAATAAATTTCTATAATAAATAATTTAAAATTCTAGGTCGTAAAGACGAACATAATTAATAAAAAACAACAATTTAATCAATTGTTTTACCATAAATCAATAAACACTATAATTGAAATTCAAAACACAGGTCAAAACACATTAAATTTGACCTTAACATATAAACTGTATTCAATATATTTTTTATACTACCAGTTTTTTTGATATAAACTAATTTATTTTCTTAAATGTTTTTTCATTATGATTATGTAATTAATTTTCACTCTAAATTATTTTTAATGAGATTTGTAAAATTCCACGGCAATCAGTCAACTTGATTTTATACTGTTATTTATATTCAACATATTGAGGCTTGGTTTGGTAATAATAATAATGAATTTATTTAGATAAGTTAATATATTCAAATATTTTAATTGAGTTTTTTTATTGCAGGTTGTTTTAAATATAAATATACAAGATTTTTTTTATATTACACGGTTAAATACATCTTGTAAATAATTTATTCTTATAATTAATTTATGTGCTTTGTTCAAGTTAATGTATATTAAATTGTGATTTAAAGGTCAACATTTCAGGTGATTATATACAAATAATAATAATAGAGTAGAGAAATAAATCTATGTAAATTAAATACATAAAGTGAAATTAGATTTAAAGAAAAACAAATCAATGTATGGCTTATTCATTTGCAAACACTTTGGGTCATTTGAATGACCTTGGGACGGTACTACCGAAATTAAAATTAGTATTTCTAACCACCATTTTAGTTTACTGATGCTAATTAGAAAAGTACCATCAGTTATTGGAATGTAAATATGATTCTTCGTTACTTATCTTAGAATTTTTAGTTCTATTTATTTCATTTTGTTGTTTACTATTATTTTAACTCTTTCTTTAGACATTTTATTAAATATCTAGGCAGCATACAAAATCAAACGCATTATACACTATGCCTAATAATTATACTCTTCGCTGTAAACTTACATTTATAACAAATTCCAAAAAATAAAAAACCAAAATACTATTTTATAAATATTAATTTGTTTAATTTATACACACACATGTTTTAACAAGTACCTTACACTTTTAGGTATATATTTTTTCAAAGAAATTGAAGAGTAAACATCAAAAGTTTTAAATGTTACCTTTGAATTATTTATTAATTATGTTTTTACTTAGTTGTTTAATTTTATTTTAAAACTATTTCTTTAGTAGTAGTATTAGATATTATATTAAATACCTAGACATTATACACTATGCCTAATAGTTTTAGACGTTTTATAAAATACTAAATTATATACTTCGCCATAAACTTACATATATAAGAAATTTCAAAGAATAATGACCCGCAATACTATTTTATAAATATTAATTTGTTTAATTTAGTAAGAAACATATTTTAACAAGTACCTTACACTGTTAGGCATATATTTTTTCAAAGAAATTTAAAAGTAAACATCAAAAATTTTTAAATTTACTTTTGAATTATTTATTAATAATGTTTTTACTTAGTTGTTTAATTTTATTTTAAAACTCTTTCTTTAGTAGTAGTATTAGACATTATATTAAATACCTAGGCAGCGTACAAAATCAAACTCATTATACACTTTGACTAATAGTTTTAGACGTTCTATAGAATACTAAATTACATACTTCACCGTAATCTTACATGAATTTAAAGAACCAAAATACTATTTTATAAATATTAATTTGTTTAATTAATAAACAAACATGTTTTAACAAGTATCTTACACTGTTAGGCATATATTCTTTTAAAGAATTTTGTTACCTTTGAATTATTTACTAAACATCGAAGTCCTGATCTTGTTCTACCAAGATCAAACACAATAAAATAGAAACTATTCGATAAAAAAGGATATAAAAAAAAAACTTTGACAAAATAATCAATCTAAGAAAATTGAAATAGCTATTAACTCCCTGCCGGAAATAAACAAGAAAAACAATCCATTTCAATAGCAATTAATAACCTCATAATTCTTTCCATTTCTTGGCATTGGCATCACAACAAAATTATACCGCAATGTCCCTCACAAATAATATTGCCATCTATTTGGCTCAAATCCAACTACGATCTAGAATAACCGCCAACCTACATATGCTGCGTCGATCGATGGATTTTCCTGAACATTCAAGACACACTATTATTGGATTATAGAAATTTTATAAATAAATTACGCTAGCATTGTATTTACTATTAATAGTTGTAATTCATGCACATTCATGATCTAGCACACTTTGGACTTTACACTGTTGTTATTCTACTGTTTGCTTAGATTTGGCACAAGTTTTGTCGTGTCCGACGACACAAAGGAAGTGTTTTATATATATGCGGAAACGTTGAACTTAGTTGCTCTCCATACTACGCCATGTTTATTATAGTTATCTCTGTTATTGCCTTAACCGCATGGACCTTTGTTCAATTTATTACTTCAACTACAGCTTTATTTCAAAGAAACAATATTACAATTTATCTCTGGTATGATAATTATTTAGAACATTAATAAAAAGTGAAATATATTTTTTCACTTTTTGTTTTGTTCATATTGTTATTGTTTCATAAATAGGTCATTTTTTGTATAAAAACAACAAACTCTACAGTTTTCATAAAAAAAATAACATTTCCATTTGTAAAGCATTGTTTCGCGTTTTTTGTGTTTCCTACAGAAAAACAATTTTATGATTTATTATTTAAAATATGTGCATCATAACACATTATTTATTTTGTAACTGTAGATTTTAATTTCATATTTAAAATTTTCTATTTTCAAATTAAAATATGACCAGTTGTTCTTAATCAGTGTTTCACAAAATAATCAAACAAACATTTTCGGAATATTGATAAAATAAAGCTGAAGAATTATATTAAGCCTGTTTTAAAGATTTTATTTTTTGTTATTATTTAATTTTTAATATAAATCTATGATCATGCATATTTATTTTACGAGATTAATGATGTAGGGAGAAAAAGAGAGAGTTCTCCGCCATTTTTTTTTTACTATTACTAATAATGTGAAGTACGTCGTAACTATTTTCTTTACAAAGCGGAGCGGTACCACGTACACGTAAAATTACGCAATTACATTGTTTCGTGGCGACGACTATTCACGATTATTATTCGCGTAAAATAAATCTACATAGAATCGATCCCTCGCGTAATTGATGGACGGGTGTATTTATTGTTGCTTCGAATAAAATTTCAATTTCCGTATTTATTGTAACAAATACGGGATAAAATATTAATTTAAAAACAATTCAAATATTTAAACAACAACCTACACAAAAGTTTTTATACGAAATATGGAAATTAAGTCGTTCTAATTAATTTCATTTGAAATGTCATTGGCCAGAAAGAAAATCGATGTTAATAAAAAAGACATTTCAATTTTCAATAAAACGCTTTTCAGCAGACAATTTCTTTACAAGAAAATAACGTTTCATGTTTCCCATGTTTGTATACATAACCTTTGATATTCTCTTTGATTTTTATTTTCAATTCTCCGATATGAAAGAGCTTCTACAGCGGGACCTTTTATTCCTTTGTAGTTGGGCGTTGAATATATATACGTACGTCGCATCGGCCTTGACGTGCGTCACGAACAGTAGCGTATAGTACAGGGCACAGGGCACTAGGGAACGAATTAGGAACAGGATATTTCCGGTTTTACAATATCATATTGATTCAGTCAATCATTTCGTACTACATATACATGAAATATTCAATGTATGTTGTTTAATTTCAATTTAATTGGACATTCGACATTCTATTCATAGATATTAAATTGCATGAAAATAAATAAAAATTCTTACTTATGACAAAACTTTTTATTGAAAAATAAAAATTTATTGTTTCATATAGATAACTTTTTTATCGAGAATAATTATGTAAATTGATAGATTTATATTATTTTGTATCGCAAAAAATCGAATTATTTTTTTACATGGATAATAATGGTTATTAACTAGAGAGAAAAGTGATGGTTTAATCTCGAGAATATAAGCAACTATTCAACTGAAAAATAGTTCATATTTATTTAATTCATTTGAAATTTGATTTCATATAATTTTTATTTGTAGCTTATTGTTTTGTTGCTATAGAAACTGCTTGTTTTCTTGTTTATATTACAAAAAAAAAAAGAATTTGGTTATGTAAAGATGAATGTATCCAGATTAAATAATAATAGAAGAATGAAAACTAAAATTTCTCATGGAAATAAAGTGACAGTTTTTATGTCAATAACTAGGAATATAAAGTTGGTCTTACACTCGGTCGTAAGAAAAAAGTAAATCTTATATACATATGTATATAACACTTTAAACTGATTAAAAATAGGGGGCATTAGAACCTTTAAAACAATTGAAGTGACATCAAAATAACAAGGTTAATAAGAAAAAATCATTTCTTTTCTGTACCGAATATTAAACTTGATCAAGAAACAAAAATAGGCTAACTGGAAATATTGTTTAGTTTTTAATAAAACTAACATTCAAATAAACCAAAAATTAAAGTTCTATAATCTTTATTTGTTAAAATAACTTTTAAATGTTCCTACGTTGTTATTAAAATATTAAAATAAAACATTTAGAGCAGTTTCTTGAATTATTAAAAAAAAAAAAAAAACATAATTGTACAATTTTGATTAAAAATTCATCAAAATCTGGAGCGCCTTCCATGAAGATTATTTATTTAAATTATTTATGTTAATATTCGTACAGAATTCTATTTCAAATTAAGTTAAATACACAAAAGAAAAATAAACTCAAATCAAAAATATAGCTATCATTAAATTGAAGGTTATTGAAGGTCATTGTTCGGTATACATGTTTGAAAATATATAAAACATGTTTATACAATAAAATATTACAAGTAATACAAACAGAATTTGATTAAATATTTCTCGAAAATTCTAATAACCGATAAGAATATTTATTCACGCATAAAATAAGTTCATTTATTTATTAATATAAACTCTGTATTTGATAATAAATAATATAAACGCGAAATATTATATATAATAAAGCGTAATATTCATTAAAACCGAGGTCGTAAGGTCAAAGACAGTAAATTTGGAAGGGAAAGGTCAGGAAATTATCAATCATAGAGCGTAGATCCTCATATAAATCAAGGCTCGGATTAACTAGCATGTCATAAAATTAATGGACCATTGTTTTAATGTAGACAATTCGTAAATTTATTGCAGTACTTGGAATATATTATATTTATTTATCAAAATATAGTTTGAAAAGGAGGAAATTTCAATTATTACAGCGTAATGTAAAATATAAAATTCACTTTGTAACTTAAAACTTGACACCCCTCGTTTGCGAGTCGTACAATTCATTAAAATTCCTCATCGCTATCAAATTTCTACGCCCTTCTCATACTTTTCATTGTACCGTTTATTCTCATTTCATTTAATACCATACTATCCTTCCCGCTTCCTTGCTCGTTCGACAATATAATCAATAACAAACAATCTATTTACTTCGTCGTCTCGCAACAAATTTCAACCATTTCTTTTTGTTAGCATTCAAGTCTATCTCTTTTTAGATTTCCTTCCCCATAATTCTTTATCTCTTTTTTTTTTCCTGCCATCAATATATCTGTTTCACTTTATATTCCCTTAACCAATAGTTCCATCTTTGTTATTTTTTTACTTGGGTGTTTTTTCTTTGTTACAGGCATCGATTTCTTACGACACGTGTTGCTTTGTTTTGCGTAACACCAAACGCTCCTGATGCTGATATTTGATCCTATACCGATGGATTATAAACAGCTCTTTGGGATGAATTTACGTTGTTATAAACTTGTTCAATATTGAATTTACTTTTTAAGATTGAAAATTTGTAATTTAATATTTTAACTTACGTTTATTTTTATTATATTTTTTTTAGAAATGAAATCAATTTAAATATTATTCTTTCTCAGGTTTGTTTTGATTTCGTTTTTTAATTAAATTATTTGATTTTGAAATTGTACTGCATATTATATATCTGTCGTCCATTTTAGAATCAGATAACATTATTATATAGGATATTCATAATAAATTCGATTGAAACTTAACGTTTTTTTTGCAAATTTAGAGAAATATTTAAAGGCGCATTTACTTATTTTAAGCCTAAAAAAAGGTGTTTTTTCGGAATTTTTTTTTTTCAGGGATATGAATGAAGGTATAAACTTCGGATTTTCAGCATCTTATTTTTTTTACGTTTTGAATATCTTTCTGAATTTTTTCAAGTCCCTGTCCAAGTCACTAGCGCCCCTTAATTGGATGGACGTCCTAGTGTGCAGGCCGGACATTTGTACACAACTAAGAAAACTAAAATCTACATAAAATTCTCCGGAGTTTGTGCTACTTTGAGGTTAAATTGTTAAAATTTCACAAAATGGAAACCACCTGAAGAAGTCTTTTTTTTTTAGACTTTCAAGTGCCCGAATTTTTTAATTTTTTTTTAATGTTCATAAAAAAGACTGATTTTAGCACAAGCTTCAATAAATTTTATCTCCTTTAAAATAATACAACTCAGATCAAAATCAGTTCAGTACTTTTTGAGTTCTGCTCCCGCCCAATTCGAAAAATATCATTTTGAGAAAATTTTCACTGATAATATATACAATCGAAAAATTCAAAACAAAAAAATTGAAAATAAGAAAATGCCTCCTTGTTAATAATGTACAAAACGATACATGTTTAGTAGTGTTCTTATTTTTATTATCTTTTATGAGTTATTCGTAAACAGTTTTCCGGTATTTGTAGAGAAAAAATCATTTATAAATAACTTGTTTCATTTAACAAATTAAAGTATTATTATTATATAAAGAGTAATAAAAATTTACCTTTAGTGATGCTCTCCCGTTCCGGACTGGTATCTTTATCCCTTTGATGTTGGGAAACCAGTGGTGGAGTGGATGTGTTTTGTTGTGGGGGCGTTGGAGAACGGGGATCTGTGGCAGTGGCTGTAGCAGCAGCTGTACTCGGTCGCGTGGCACGTTGCTTCCGGTGTGCGACAGACGTTGCAGGACTACCTCCTTGTGAACGCGCGACACTGGCTGGGAGACTATGTGTTACTCCACGCGACGTACGACTCTAAAACAATTTATTCAAAATTATTACACTTGAAAACAATCAATTAAACGAACACGTAACTGATTTGTTTAATTAAAATTCTATTCAAAATTACAAGAACGGACACTAAAGGACTCATAATCACTTTATCAGCATGAGGTACTCAATCAATTAAAAAAATATTCGATTCTATAACAGAGTTTAATCAAAAAGATTTTGATTATAATATGTTATGTAAAAATAATTGTAACAAAATAGAAATATAAAGCAAGTATGAGCAATAATCATCCGAAAAAATAAATAACGGTTTTTTCCTGAGGTTTTAACGCTATTTCATGCATTGTCTGCCCTGTATTTTGTAATTTACCATCATTACTTGCTACAACACACACTTTAAACTGGTGAAAAAATAGAAGGCATTGGAAAATAATAGTATTAACAAGTTTATAAACAAAATCATCTAATTCTTTGCTGTTTGACTATTTAATAATAATAGTTAACAGAAAAAAGTTAGTTTTCCGAAAACATTGTTTAATATTTAATAAATCCAACCTTCAAATAAATCAACAACGCTATCATCATATTATAACCTTGATTGTAACAGATTTAATTTAAATGAATGTAACTGCATTGCAAATAAAAACAAAACTAAAAGACTGTTGCCAACTTTATTATAAAGGTTGACAAATCAACCAACAAAACGATAAAAAAAATTGTAATAAATAAGAAAAACGAAGTCAAACTGTAAATATAAGCATATTTGGTTACATAAAATAAATATTTATATTTAATTAATATAAATGATTTGTTTGTACAACAAAAAAAAACTACAACCACACATTCAGGATATAAACTATAAATTTATTTAATATAACAATGATGAATGTCTGATATGAATATTAATGAATCTAACGTTTGTTCAGCGCAGAAAAAATATATGTATAAAAAAACACGCATATAAAACAGATATTTACTTGTTTACATGATTTGTTTAAACAAAAAACCATGTACTACTCCATGACCTTCAGAGGTCTAACCATTTAAATAAACAATTGAATAATTATAGTCTTTATTCTTTTCACAACGAGTCATTTCATATATGCAACTAAATTATATGCAATAATCAGTTTATAATTTTTTTTTTAATACTAAGTAATTAAATACGCCTATATGACTATTCAATGTTTTTATATATTAAGAAACATGACATCACAAGAAATGATTGTTTTATTTATAATTATATATTTTATTTGTTTGTAACTCATAAAAATAAATTGAGGTAAGATAAAACTGTTTCTAGTAAGTCGTTAAACATTATATTTTTAAATGGAGATTATAAAAACAAAATGTACATTATCCGACATAAATTCTTAACAAGGTCAAGCTTTTGAGCTTATCATTTAACATGAAGTTATCGGGAAAATAACTTGTTTTATGTACAAGGTGATTTAGCGACCTACTTGCAAACCATTTTATAAAGAAACTTACAATTAGTTTAAACACCATGTTTATTTGGTAAAATAATTTTAATATAACCCAAATTATTTTTTAAATTAAATAATGTATAGAATCTAAATCAAATATTTTTAATTATAAGAAACAGACAATTGTATAATTGTATTAAAACAAAAAACTATAAATTTGGACCAACATAGCTATTTGTGTATTAAGAGCGCAAAGTGGGACATTGTCGACTGAGAGATTGTTGCCGCGCTCCTGAGTCGCGCGGCATTCTCTCGAAATCGACAATGTCCATTTGCGCTCGAAACACACACAAGATTTTATCTATAGTCGCCACAATGGAGTCATCTACTATAACAAAAAATACATAATGAATTTTACATAGCAGGACATTTTGTTAGGTTTGAGCGGCAAAGTAACATTTTGCGTTGACAAAAGAGAGCGCAAATACCTACTTTGTATAGCGGCTGTAGAAAAACTTATTTAAAAAATCGTTACTATACCAAATTATAGAGTTTAATATTTACAAAACGAAATTTTCACAGCGGTAATCGCTTTATAAAGCTTTAAATGTCCTTGAAGGCTTACTGGTGGTGCTTATGAAGGTATCTTCAGTATTTGAAGCTATTAAAATCACAATTATCAAATAAACATGCTTCAAATACTAAAGCTTATTACGGAAGTAATTTAATAAATATTGTTATTCTAAATTTAAAGTTACGAAAACAGCCGTTAAAAACAGTTAAACATCGAGAGATAAAATAAAATTGAACTAAAAGAACAAAAGAAGTCTATAGTGTGATATTCTTCGAATAAACACATATTTTTCAAAACTAATTAAAAGATTTTATGATATATCTTCTTCGAAACTTAATAAAAAGAATGTCATTTAAGAAGCCATCAATTTTCCGTTAAATAAAATAAAAACACAGACAACATCGGTAATGCGTTGAATTCAAAGAAAAAGTTTTAAAATGCAACTTGTCACTTATAAGTGGGTAACCAGTTTGAAAAATAAATGCGACATTCATTAAATATGATTTTATATACATAGAAATAATCAAATCTTAATCTTGAATAGCAGTTTGGTTGACATTTATGCATTCACTATATATCACAAATAAATTCAAGAGTAAACAGACATCTCGCGAATTGAAATGTGCCTCTTAGGTCGGTCGGTCGGTATTTGCTTTGCGAAAGTAGTTGCAAATGTGTGTGTGTAATACACACACATATATAAAAGTTACGCGCATGGGCGAGTGAAAAGTGGCCCCGCTTCCGGCGGAATTCGTGTTACGTTGCGCGTTCGATAATTTAACGAGATTAAATGCGGGGTGGGAGGATATCAGATGTCGGCCACCAATGGTAAGGTTGCCGGCATCTCACAACACGGGCCGGGGTATGGAACAGCAAGTTGTTTTTGTTGTTTTCTAAGTACGTGGATATGGATGAGTGTATGCGGGACAGGTGTGGCGTGGCATGGCATCGCATAGCGTGGATACATTGTTTATTGAAATGAAAATTTACATGTTTTTGTTACGTCGATTGATGACTACAGATTCTTTTTATTGGATTTCATTTCAGAATGTAATTAAATTTTCATTGATACTTAATAAACACCTGTTATTAATTAATCATTTGATTGAAACTACAAAGTTTAATTGCGAATTATTAATAATATTTTGTTTATAAAACCATAAATGATGCAAAGTTTATGAATATTGCAGTACTAAAACGAAGGAAAACACATACATTCAAGGTCAAACAATGCTCAACTGTGCACAATATTCTCATAAAAGTAATAACATATATTATAAAAAGAAGATATTACATTAACAATGCAATTTTAATTAATATTACATAGAACAAAGTTAAACAATAAATTAGTATGCCATGTACAATAAATAGTTCTTGTTCTTCATTGGGGAAATTTCTAGGTAGGTAATTCTGCTTGAAACTGGATGATTTCATTATGGAAAGGTCAGATAAACGTTTGCTGGCCTGGAGCGAGCAAGAACCATTTATTACCGTCTAGAGACGCTAATTACTATGCCGATGTATAATGGCCCAATTCTAGGCATGCGCAAAGATATATTATTCATTTTAGACTATATTCAGGATTATAATATCCACATTTCTTGAATTACACTTATTTTACTTAAAAACAATATTTTTGAAGCGCGATAAAAGAAACGAAAATATTTTGTTATTTGATTCAAATAATTTAAATCAAATTAGTTCAAATTTTATCATGTTATCTATATTTATTATCAATTGTTTTGTTAAAGAAACAAATGAGGGTGTTAATAATAAAAACAAAAGTATAAAAATTATAAATTCAAAAAAAGTACGAGTTGAAAAGAGAATAAATTTTTGCTGTAATTCGGCATTGAAACGTGACTTAATTTTGAACAATTGTCCTAATTTTGCTTTATGAATTACACGCTTCAGTTAAGTTTTTGTTAATTGTAATTGTTTATCCAATTGGTGAAGTAAAGAATGAAGTGTTGTAATGTATTTTTAATGTTGAATATAAACACAACGGTTTTGCTTTTTATACACAGTGTAATAAAATTTACATTAAGTTGGTTTCTAATGACATTTACTTTCTTTTATAATATGAATACGAGTAATTTCTCGCTTTAATTGAAATAGTAAATTTATACATAACTTTCCGGTAGGTTTAATAACAACTGGACTGTAACAAATAATATGTCGTTCATTAAATTAAAATAATTTCACTCTCAGTTTTTTTCATGTCTACAAATGTAAACAATCATTATAAAATTAAATTGAACGAACTAACACTTCAGGGCTATAAATATAAATAAGATACTGGTGTAACGGAAAAGTTAATTTAGAGAAACAGCTTTTACAATGAAGAAAAATGCTTCTAAACTACAGAGGATCAGCTCTTTTTCTTTCGACCTTGGAAAACTTCTTATAATGAAAATTCACTATCCAGGCGACACGTTTGCAATATACATTTTTTTACACGTTTATTTATTCTTTTATACGGATATTTTTCATATTTTTTTGACACTTTTTTGTTTATTTTGTTTAGAAATAATCTGTTTGATGTATCACTTCAAAAGACAGAGACAAAATAAAGAGAAACTAATCTATAAATTTAATCTATAAGTAGATCTCAATTTTGGCCTATTTGACATAAGCTACTTTACCTTTTATGGCTGGTTTATGAAGAATTTAAGAATTAAAATTTAAAATATCACCATATTTTATATTTTAAATGTAAATTTTTAAATGTGTCCAATCCTATTACGGCATTTTTAAATATAATTTTGTGAGCAATATTTAGTTAAAATTGATATAATGTTAATATTATCTGTTGAACAATGAACAATNCAATCCTATTACGGCATTTTTAAATATAATTTTGTGAGCAATATTTAGTTAAAATTGATATAATGTTAATATTATCTGTTGAACAATGAACAATACAAATTAATTCACGATAAATTTATTTGATTTAAAAAAAAAATTGTGAAATTTAATGATAAACATAAAAGTTCAAATCGGTCCAAGACTTTAAAATTAGAAGATAAATTCAATTACTCATTGCGCGACCCTGATTTTTTTTGCAAACTTGTTGATAATAGTCTTTTAGTACGTTATATAGAGTGTCCCAAGAGGGTCAAGAATTAAACGTTCGACAATCGTTTTTACAAAGAATTATAAGGAAGGATTAGCATC